>JAJPUD010034969.1:0-10553 GCA_023553655.1 Myrmecobius fasciatus | reverse complement strand
ATCATTATCTTTTCTAAATGTATCCCTCCCTACCTAGTGAGTTGTCCTTCATAATAAAGAATAAAAAAGAGGGACAAAAACACTTCAAAAAAACTAGTCTAGATATCAACTTATCTTGATAATATATGCAATGTTCCATGCCTATATTCCCTCACCTATGCAAAGAAAGGAAGGAGAGATGCATTTGTTCTTCTCTTTTCCAAAGTCATTATAAATTTATATCATTTCATTTTAGATTTTTTTGGTCTTTCCATTTACATTTATTGTAGTCATTGGGTATATTACCTCATTTTTGAATCAGTTCATATATTTCTTTCCTTGCTTATCTGAATTATTCATATTTGTAGTTTTTTTAAAGCACAGGAATATTCCGTTATGTATCACAATTTAGTTGGCCATTCTCCAATCAATATCACTTCCTGAATCCTTGCTGTGCATATATTCCATAAGTAGCATATCTTTATTATGATTAGGTTACTTCAAATATGAATTTGCAATATTTCACTTCATATAGACACACAATCCTTAGGACATGGGTTCTTAAAGTTGGAAAGCATCTTAGGAATCATTTTATTCAGCCTTATCATTTGGTAGGTGATAAATTGAGAATATGTTTTAAGGGAATTATTGAACTTTAGAGTTGGAAGGCACCTCAACAAACTTTTATTTCAAACTACAGCAGAAAACGAATTCCTATTACAGCATACTCAGCAAGTATAATGACTTTTTTAAAAAATTAAAAATAAATACTAGTACATGAATTATGAATGTAGCCTATTGTCAGCTAATAAAGAAAACTAAGGAATGGGAGTAAAACTGTGGGTTTTTCAATTCAACAAAGCAACTTCTCATTTTCAGGCTCAGAAATACAAAGGAGTAAGAGAATGAACAATGTCTTTCTCTCTCTCAACTGTCCAAAAGTACTCACGTATTAACATTTTGCCAGTCTAGCAAGATTCCAAATGTCACTACTATTTTAAATTAATATCTTGGACTCCAAAAAACTTGGTTCCTCAGGTGTTAACCCTACAGCTCCAATGACAAACTTGCAGACTACATGAAAACTTTTTGAGAAAGAATTTGTTTTACTAATAGAGAAAATAAATATAATTGTTCTTTCTTCTATAGGTATATTAACTAAAATTAAATGTAAGTAGGGGTAAATATAGAGAGCTTAAAATGCCATGCTGAACGAATATTTTTTACTTGAGATATAGTAAGGGTCCTCTGAAGATTTTTGAGCAAAGGAGTGTCATGGTCAGAACTGTATCATAGGAAGAATGCCTAAGAAACTATGTGGAGAGAGGGAGAAGCCAAGATGGCAGAGGAAAGGTAGAGGCTCACTTGATTTCTCCCAAATTTGCCTCCAAACAACTTTAACGTAACACCCCAAAACAAATTCTGGAGCAGCAGAATCAACTAAAGGACAGGATGAAACAACATTTCAGTCCTAGGCAACTTAGAATATTAACAGGAAAGGATATCTTGTTGAGGTGAGAGTAAAGTACAATCTAGTGTAGGTTACCCACTTTAAGCCAGCAGCAGAAAGCACAGTGACAAGCAATAGGAAGTCCCCAGCAAGCCAACATTTCTTAGCAAGCCAACAACAGGATGAGCTGGCAAACCAACAGCATCTCAGCAAGCCAGCAGAAGATCTTGCAGGAATTAACTTCTCAGCACACAAATGGTGAGAAGATGGGACAGCTGGTCAGAAGGAGATATTGGGGACACTGCTTACACTGGGACTCAGGTCATAGGCCTGGGTCACAGTTTAAAGTGACAAAGTCATAGCTATGGGGGAGCAGGGACTCTGGTCATAGTTCCAAGGTGGAAAATAATGCTTGAGTTTGCTCACAAATCATAGATCAAGAGAGCAGTGACTATACCTATCCTTAAAGCATACTTGGAAGAATTGAAAACTTATAGACTTCAGGAACTAGCTCTGAAAATAGCTGCACACAAAAAAATTGTACCTTGGCACCTTCCACCTTGGGAGGAGTTACCAACTTTGACATAAAGTTAAAAGTCATGAAATGAACTGAAAAAATGAGCAAACAACAATAACAGAAAAGAACCTGACCATATAAAGTTGCTATGGTGACAGGTAAGGTTAAAAAAACAAACTCACAAAAGGAAAACAACGTCAAAACATATACATGCAAATCTTCAAAGGAAATAAAAGTGAAGTAGTATCGAGTCCAATAAGATTTACTGGAAAAACACAAAAAGAATTTTTGAAATCAAATGAGAGAAGCAAAGAAAAACATGGAAAAAGAAATAAGAATGATACAAGAAAATCATGAAAAAGGAGCTAACAGCTTGATAAAGGAAGCACAAAAAATGGGAAAAGATATATAAAAATTCACTGTAGAAAACAACTCCTTAAGAAACAAAATTAAAAAATAACTCCTTAAAAAATATAATTGACCAAACATCTAAAAACTTGCTATAGAAGAATTAGAAATGAGCTAGTGAAAGCTAATGATTCCATAAGACATCAAAAAACAATAAAAACCAAATCAAAAGAATGAAAAAATAGAAGGAAATGTGAAATATCCTATTGGGAAAACAGCAAACCTAGAAGATAGATCCAAGAAATAGCGCAGGATTACCAGCTTAATTTACCATTAAAGGGTCAGAGGACTTGATATATAATATTCTAGAGGACAAAGGAGCTAGAATTATAACCAAGAATAACTTATCCAGCAAAACTACTGACAGTAACTTTTCAGTGGAAAAAATGGATATTTAAGATCAGAGCTGAATTGAAAATCTGACATGCGGATACAAGACTCAGAAGAAGCATAAAATGATAAACAGGAAAGAGAAAACACAAAGGATTCAATAAGGTTGAACTGTTTACATTCCTGCATGGGAAGATGATACTTGTAACTCTAAGAATTTTCTGATTATTAGAAAAGTTAGGAGTTTACATAGAGAGCATAGGTGGGGTTGAATATGTTAAGATGATTGTCTAAAAATAAAATTAAGGGGAGAGAAAGAAGAATACACTGGTGGAAGAGAAAAGTACACAGATAGAATGGGATAAATTATCTCACATAAAAGAGGCATAAAAGAGCTTTTACAATATAGGGGAAAAGGGGAGAGGTGGAAGGAAGTGCTTCAACTTTATTGTCATTGGAATTGGCTGAAAGTGAATAAAGGTATGTATTTAGTTGGGTATAGAAATCTATCTTATTCTACAGGGAAATGGAAGAGGAAGGGAATAACAGAAAGAGAAAAAGCTGATAGAAGGGAGGGAAGATTGAAAGAGGTAGTTGTCAGAAGCAAAACACTTTTGAGGAAGGACAGGGTAAAAGGAGTAAGAGAAGGTTAGATACCACAAAAATAGGACGGAGGGAAATACATTGTTAGTAATCATAGCTGTGAATTGGAATGGGATGAACTCACCTATAAAATGGAAGTGGATAGCAGAGTAGATTAAGAATCAAAATCTTGTGATTTCAAAGCAGCCTGGAGAGACTTACATGAATTGATGCTAAGTGAAGTGAGTAGAACCAGGAGATCACTGTACACAGCAAGAGCAAGATTATACTATGATGGACGTGGCTCTTTTCAACAATGAGAAGATTCAGACCAGTTCCATTGGTCTTGTGATGAAGAGAGCCATCTGCATCCAGAGAGAGAAATGTAGGGACTGAGTGTGGATCAAATATGGTATTTTCACTCTTTTTGTTGTTTGCTTATATTTTGTTTTCTTCTCATTTTTTTTCCTTTTTGATCTGATTTTTCTTGTACAGCATGATAATTGTGGAAATATATAGAATTGCAGATGTTTAACATATGTTGGATTACTTGCTGTTTAGGGGAGAGGAGAGGGGAAAGGGAGGAAAAAAATTGGAGCACAAGGTTTTGCAAGGGTGAATGTTGAAAATTATCTATGCATTTGTTTTGAAAATAAAATAAAAAAGGAAAATAAAATTAAAATCCCACAATGTGTTGTTTACAAGAAACACACATACAAAGTAAAATTAAAGGGTTGGAACAAAATCTATTTAGCCTTCAACTGAAGTAAAAAAAAAAAAAGCAGGGCTTAGTAATCATGATTTCAGTCAAAGCAAAATTAGATATAATTGAAAGAGATAGAAATTACACATTATTAAAGGTACCAAAGACAATGAAGTAATACCAATACTGAAATATGTGTACCAAATGGTATAGGATCCAGTTTTTAAGGAAAAGGTTTAATAAGTTGCAGGAAGAAATAGATAGTAAAATTATACTTGTAGGGATCCTCAACTTTTTTCTCTCAGAATTATTATATAAATCTAACGAAAAAAACTAATAAGAAAAAGTTAAGGAGATTAATATAATTTTAGAAAAGTTTGATAGGATGGATTCCCTCTGGATAATATTAAATGGGAAAAAGAAAGAATATACCTTTTAGTCTTACATGGCATCTATATAAAAATACTTCATGAATTAGGATATTAAAATGCAGAAAATACAGAACCAAATGCAGAAAAGAAAAAATACTAAATGCATTCTTTTCACTTCTTAAGATGATAAAAATTTGGATGCTATACCACTTGGTACATATATGTTTAGTATTAATACTGCTTCATTGTCTATGGTACCCTTTAGTAAAATATAGTTTCCTTCCTTATCTCTTTTAATTAAATCTATTTTTGCTTTTACTTGATCCGAGATAAGGATTGCTACCCCTGCCTTTCTTTGTTCACCTGAAGCATAAAAGATTCTGCTCCAGCCCTTTATCTTCACTCTGTATGTATCTCTATATTTTAGATGTGTTTCTCGTAAACAACATATTGTAGGATTCTGGCTTTTAATCCAGTCTGCTACCCGCTTCTGTTTTATGGGAGAGTTCATCCCATTCACATTCACAGTTAAAATAACGGTATCTGTATTTCCTGCCATCTTATTTACCCAAACTTAGGATTTTCTCTTCCCTTTCCCCTCTCTCCCTTCCCCCCTCCCCAGTACTTTATTTTTGATGACCACCTCCTTGCAACAGTCCTTCCCCTTTTAGAACCCCTCCCTCCCCTTTACACCTTTCCCTTAATCCTTCTATTAGTCTATCCCTTTCCTTTCGTCCTTTCCCTCCCACCTTCCCACAAGGAGGGTCAGGCCTTTCTTTGAAGCCAAATGTGTCTGATATACTCTCTTAGAGTCCAATGTAATGAGAGTAAGGTTTACACAATACTCATCGCCCTCCCTTCTTTCCCTCAATTATATTAGATCTTCTATGTCTCTTTATGAGATTTTGCCTTATTTTCCTCCTTTATTTTTACTTTATTTTGCCTCCTCCCCCCCCCCTTTTTCAGTATGGTATTCCTTCCACCTCTAACTTCTTTTCCATTATTATCAAAGAAAAATCGAATTATACCCCCATTCTTTAAGGATACCCATATTAGAAATATAGTTCTCAAGAATTCTTTCCTTTTTACCTTTTTATGCTTCTCTTGAGTTCTGTATTTGGAGGTCAAATTTTTTGTTCAGATCTGGTCTTTTCATTAGAAATAGGTGAAATTCTTCTGTATCATTGAATGACCATCTTCTTCCCTGGAAGATGATGCTCATTCTAGCTGGATAACTTATTCTTGGCTGTAATCCAAGTTCTTTTGCCTTTTGGAATATCTGATTCCAGGCCCTTTGATCCTTTAATGTGGAAGCTGACAGATCCTGTGTAATTCTTATTACAGTTCCTCGGTATTTGAACTGTTTGTTTCTAGCTGCTTGCAATATTCTTTCCTTGGTACGATAGTCCTGAAATTTGGCCACGATATTCCTTGGGGTTTTAATTTTGGGGTGTCTTTGAGGAGGTGATTGGTGAATTCTTTCAATGCCAATTTTGCCTTCTGATTCTAAAACATCAGGGCAATTCTCTTTCATGATTTCCTGGAAGATAGCATCAAGGTTCTTTTTTTCATCATAGCTTTCAGGGAGTCCAATAATCCTTAGATTGTCTCTCCTGGATCTGTTTTCCAAGTCAGTTGTTTTTCCTAGGATATATTTTATATTTTCTTCTATTTTTTCATTTTTTTGTTTTTGTTTGACTGATTCTTGAAGTCTTATTGAGTCATTTACTTCTGTTTGTTCAATTTTAATTTTTAAAGTATTATTTCCTTCAATTATCTTTTTTATCTACTTTTGTAACTGGCCAATTGAATTTTTTGGTTCAATGCATTCTTTGTCCATTTTGTCAATTTTGTTTTTCAGTGAATTGTTGTCTTTTTCCAATTCACCAATTTTGTTTTTCAGTGAATTGTTGTTGTTTTTTTCTAATTCACCAGTCTTTTTTCTCCAGTTTTTCACATCTCTGTTGCAGGGCGTTTTTTCCTTCTTGCACTGATCTCAATGCATTTCCCCATTTTTCTTCTAGCTCTCTTGTGAGATTCTTTATGCAATCTTCCAGGTAAGCCTTCTGAAATGGGGACCAGCTCATGTCCACCTTTGTGGCTTCATCTGGTGTTGCATTCCCTTTAGGAGCCTCAGAATCTGGGGTCTGCTGTACTTTCTCTCTGTAAAAGTTGTCTATCGTGAGAGCTCTCTTCTGCTTCTTGCTCATGTTTTTGAGCTGAGGTCTGAATCACTTGAGGTCTGAATCACTAGCAGGGAATTCTGCAGCTGTTTCAGAGCAGAGGTCTGAATCACCAGCAGGGAATTCTGCAGCCCTTTCAATTTGCCCTGGGGCAGTTTGCTGAGTTGACTTCTGGTATGGGCCTGGTCGGCTAGATCCGCACTAGGACCACGCTTTCAGCTGCTCTCAATCCACCCTTTACCAAAGGCAGATCTGTCAAAGCACCTGCCCGCAAGCAGCGCAAAGTGGCCCAGGCGTCTCCCAGGGACTTCCTGGGTGCCTAAAATCCCCCGCTCTGTCACAGCTCTGACTTCCGCCCCGGCTGCACCCTGGCGTCTGATTGCAGCAGCTGCCGATTCCCGAGACTGACCTTCTCCATAGTTTTTTGATAGAAGTGCGTTGTAGTCCAAGTGTTTGGTGGAGCCCTCGCTCCAGAACCAGTTCGGAGGCTCAATTTGTCTGGGTCTGAGGGAAGATCTCAGGAGCTCACAGAGAAAGCTGTCTGCAGTTCGCCATCTTGGCTCCGCCCCTAAGATGATAAAAATTACCCTCACTAAAGGGTCATGGGAAAATAAATTAAGAATTAATTTTAAATTAAATAATCCAATTCTAAAAAATGAGAACAAAGAACAAATCAATAAGTTCATTAAAGAGAATGATTATGAGACAGCATAACCAAAACTTATGGAATATAACCAAATCAGTACTTTGGGGAAAATTTATAACTCTCAATGCTTACATCAATAAGATAAAAAAGAACAAATTTTAAATTTCCAATTAAATACCAAATTAGAAATCCTAATAATCAAAAGAGGGATGAATAAAAGCAAAAGTAAGAAAACTATTGAACCAATAAGTAAAACAAGGAACTGGTTTTACAGGGAGAGTGGGGAATACTAAAATAGATAAACCATTGATTAATTTGATTTTTTTTTAAAAAAGAAGGAAATCAAATTACCAGTATCAAAAAATGAAAAGAGCAAATTTATTACCAATGAAGAGGAAATTAAAGCAATTATCAGAAACTTTTTTTACCAATTATATGCCAATAAATCTGATGACCTAAATGAAATGTATGAGTATTAGTGAGTTAGTATTTGGTATGTGTTTTTTTTTTCACAACATGATTTTAAAAAATGAAAATGTTTTATATGACTATGCATGTATAACTTATGTCAAATTGTTTATTGTCTTAGGGAGGGGACAAAGGTGGGGAAGAACCAAATTTGGAATTCAAAATTTAAAAAAGATTTAAAATATTTTTGCATGTAATGGGGGAAGAGAATTTTTTAGAAAGAAACTATATAGAGAAAGGGTAGGAGATGTTGAGAGATGAGAACTTGGAAAACCAATTAGAAGGCTGTTGTAATAAAACAAGTAGGAAGTATTGAATTAGGATAGTGCTGTGTGAAAACAAGGGCATGACATTATTACAATCTACCTTTCTCCAGCAGCATCCTGACATCTTGTCTAATGTTCAAAAATTATATGCAAATTTTTCAGGGCATGGTTTCAATGTATTGAATCTATGATGTAAGAATACCTTTGTTGCCAATGCTGTCTTATGTGAAAAGTGGTATGTGTGTGTGTGTGTGTGTGTATCTTTATCTGTGTCTGTGTATCAGTTGTTTCTGTGAGGAGTTAGGAGTACCATAGGAAAGAATATTAAGCCATATAAACTATAGTTTCATGTTTAAATCTACATAGTGTATGGCAGAAATTTCTCCTCCCCATTACTGATGACATCTCATTTCCTGAATTTGGAAGAATAATGTTTAGTCTCAAATATCAAATAAGGGCTTAACTGAGTTCACTTAATAATTTTAAATGCTGTAATAATAATAGTCAGCAGACATATATTTAATGCTTACTATGTGCCAACCACTGTGTTAAAGTTTGGGGACATAAAGAAAGTTATAGAACAAGAGGCTCACAAACCAGTGAGGGAGTTATCATACAAACAATTATGTACAAACAAACTATATGCTAGATATATTGAACACAATCAATAGAGGGAAGGCACAAGATTGAGAGAGATAGGGAAAGACTTCCTGTAGAAATTAGTTTTAGCTGGGACTTGAAAAAATCAGGGAAATCAAGAGGCAGAAATGTCTCCAATCTCCCTTCTCCAAACTTTGTTCAATATAGTCTGATCTTTTACTATTCTGTTCAAAAAGTTATGACTCCCTACTGCTTCTGAGATAAAATGCAGATTCCTCTGGTATTTAAGAGTCAGATCTCAAAGCCTAGCATTTAATAAATACTTAGTAAAATTAAAATTTTAAAAGTTAAATAAAATTAAATTGGGTAGCTTGGTGGTATAGTGGATAGAATATTAGGCCTGGAGTCAAAAAAGCCTGATTTCAAATCCAGTCTCAGACACTGATCATCTGTGTGAACCTGAACAAGTCACTTAACTTCTGTTTGCCTCACTTTCCTCATCTGTAAAATGGGGTAAGAATAGTACCTGTCTCCCACAGTAATGAGGATCAAATGTGATGATATTTGAAAAATGCTTAGCTCAGTTTTTCCTACAAAATAAGTTTTATATAAATGCTAGCTATTACTATCACATGTTGTCTGAGTGAATGAATTGGATAACTAGATCTAGGGACAAAGAAGGATAATAAAAAGAATCTTAAACAGAGAATTTTTAAAATAAATTTAAAAAGCATGTTTTCATAGAATTAGAACTTAAAGGAGCCTTAGAGATCTTATGTAGAGATTCTTAACCTTTTTTAATGGTTTGAACACTTCTAGCAGTCTTGTGAAGCCTGTGGACTCCTTCTCAGAAAAGCATTTTGAAATGCTTAACATAAAACATTTGGATTACAAAAAAAACTCATTATATTGAAATACAATTATAAAAATAATTTTAAATAAATTTATGAGCCTGAGATTAAAACTCTGTCCTAGTCCAGGCTTTTCTTTTGGGCCAAAATGTTGGAGTTCTTTGTTTTTGTTTTTGTTTTTTCCCAACATAGTAGTAAGCAAGAGAGCTAGAAATCAGATCCAGCCTTTCTTGATTCCAAATCCATATCTATTTTACTACAATCCCTTTTGAGGAATCCCTCTCCAGCTAGGGAGCATATGTAACTTTGCAAGGCTTTGTTTATTTGTTTGTTTTAAAAAGTATTCTTCCTGGGGATCTCTTCTCATTTCCTAACAACTTCTTAGAAGGAAAAAAATAAAAGTCTCTGAAAATAAGTACCAACTACTGATTGAAGAGACCACACAGAATAGAACGTGTTCAATATTTCTTATACTGAACACAGATTCGTCCACAACATGTCTGTAAAAATAAAGCCATTTTTAACTAGCTATAATAATGCAGCTGAAGGAATACATTTAAATAAGGGAAAGATTTACTGAGGCCAGCACCAATTTGCTTGTCTCAAAAAAAAAAAAAAAGAAAAAAAAGAAAAAAAAAGAAAACTGAATGTTGGGATGGTAAAGCTTAAATGAAATTTTAACCAATGTACAATCAAATGACAATATATCAGGCCCTGAACCAGGGCCTATTCTTCAATTGGCCATTTTCAAAACCTTGAATTTAATCAGCTTGAATTTTTTTTTTCCTATGGACCATTAGATTATGCCTTTCTAAATGAAAGATTTACTTTTTAATATATTTCCTCAAGATTTAACACTTTATATTTAGTTAAATCTCCAAAGAAACTGGTGATATTTTTGTAAATATGCTTACAATAGATAGATCACTGGACAGAAAAATAGATAATAAGGGTATATATAATAAATGTATAGATTACATATTTTCTTTTCCAACATCAGCCGGCAAGAAGGTAAGGGAATATGGAGACTAAATAAATTATGTCTAAGGTATTATTCTGCATCTTATGAGTGTATGAACCTATATTTCCAACTGGTAATCAATAACCTGCCTTAACAAATAGGAGTCCAGAATATTAATGTTTATATGTTTTGAATGAGTGATTGAAATAATAACAGTTATTTGTCAAAAGAAACAAGC
>JAJPUD010034968.1:0-10553 GCA_023553655.1 Myrmecobius fasciatus | reverse complement strand
TGTATCCTGCAACTTTGCTAAAGTTGTGGTTTAATTCTAATAGTTTTTTAGTTGATTCTCTAGGGTTCTCTAAGTAGACCATCATATCATCTGCAAAGAGTGATAATTTGGTTTCCTCATGACCTACTCTAATTCCTTTAATCTCTTTTTCTTGTCTTATTGCCAAGGCTAGCATTTCTAATACAATATTGAACAGTAATGGTGATAGTGGGCAACCTTGTTTCACCCCTGATCTTATTGGGAATGGTTCCAGTTTATCACCATTACATATGATGCTAGGTGATGGTTTTAAATATATGCTACCGACTATTTTAAGGAAAAGTCCATTAATTCCTATACTCTCTAATGTTTTTAATAGGAATGGATGTTGGATTTTATCAAATGCTTTTTCTGCATCTATTGAGATTATCATATGTTTTTTGTTAATTTGGTTATTAATATAGTCAATTATGTTAATAGTTTTCCTAATATTGAACCATCCCTGCATTCCTGGGATAAATCATACTTGGTCATGGTGTATTATTCTGGGAATGATTTTCTGTAATCTCTTTGCTAATATTTTATTTAAGATTTTTGCATCAATATTCATTAAGGAGATTGGTCTATAATTTTCTTTCTCTGTTTTTGTTTTACCTGGTTTAGGTATCAGTACCATGTCTGTATCATAAAAAGAGTTTGGTAGGAGTCCTTCATTCCCTATTTTTTCAAATAGTTTATATAATATTGGAGTTAACTATTTTTTAAATGTTTGGTAGAATTCACATATCATTTGGTTTTTGAGGGAAACTGGAATAGCTGCAGCAGCTTCCTGACTTTACTCTGCCATCTTGGCTCAACCCCAAGAGCTCCTCTTCTAGTTCTTTATCACAAATCAATATGTTTCCATCAGCATGGAGTAGTTGAGAATCATGTTAGGTCTTTGGTTGATAAATAGTCTCAAGGGCATCACAAAATCATAAAGGAAATTGATATTGAAGTATTAACCTATGCTAGATATGAGGATAGAAGATGAAGTGACCAAAATGGGAAATAGAAGTCCAAATGACTAGAAAGAAGAGTGTATGGGGAAGACATTAAAAAAGGGGGGTGCCTGAGCTATTGTTATTTATTCTGTGATCTAACCAGAGTGTTATTATAGCTTCATTCTCAATCTTAATTTAACAATAAATTTATCTTGAATTTTCTGAAGATATTCTGTGTTAATTATCCCCTAATACATGAATCTTCCCCAATTAGACAATAAACAGATGCCAATCAACAGTATTGTCTTCTATTTTTGAAGAATTTGAGCAGTATAAAACTAACATGGTTTTTAGGGATGCTCTAAAAATACTCAGATATTCAGTACTAATTGAAAGGAAATAGTGACCCTTTTGAAGGAATTTTTGTAGATTGTAACATAAATTGGAATAGGCAAGTCCATTAACAACACATGGAATATGAGTCCAGAACATAATATCATGTTATATAAATATAATGATGTAAGCAAGAAAAATGTAAAATACAAGTATATAAATAAGGAATTGTATTGAATATCAATCTTTGTAAGCTAAAAGAATTCAAAGATCCACAATATATTTAAAAATATATAAAATATGTATAACTAGGTTCTCTCACTGCCACTTGTCCTTCTGCATCCATACATCCATAATTCTTTTATTGATTTATCATCATTGTTTTCACAAGACTAGAGGATTTAGAGGGGAAGGAAACTTAGAGATCATCCAAGGTACCAGCCTCATTTTTCAAATTAGCAAACTGAGAGTTTGAAAAGTTCAGGGGTTTTGCCAGTAATTTCAAATTTAGGATGTAATAGTAATATTATCCAAACCCTTAGTCAGACTTCAAATTCAGGACTTTTTCAACAGAGAGAGATTGTAGAGAGACAGAGACAAAATCTTTGTAGTCCCATATTAAATCATTGATACTAAATCTTTTTAAAATATAACAAATAATCAACAATATCATCACACCAAAATTTAATTCTCTAATTTATATTTTGAAATTAACATTCCCAACTTAAAATGAAAGTCCATCAAAAACCATTTATCAAATTCTTATTATATTGATCAAGCATTTATGCCAGGTTCTTTAAATAAAAATGTAAAAGCAAGATATCTGTACTATGAAAGAACTTTATTTCTACTGACAAATTACACAGCATAATTCATATTGTCCTATATAATCATTAGGTAATCATCAGGTAAAAGTATAACTAAAAACAATGAACCAATATTGTAAAAGGTTTGTTCTCACTATCAGGATACTAAATATCATTTTTAAGTTTACTTAATATTTTAATTTTATACTATTTTTGTTTCAATTCTAAGAAATGGAATACTGCCACTAAAATATCAATTCCACATTTAATCAGCAAAATTGTCTGCAATGTTTCAATTCAGCAATTACTTCTTGTGTAAAAGGCACTTCTATAAAAGGCACTGTGCTAAGTGATGAGGATATAGAGATAGTGTAAAGAGTGTTAAGTGCATATCTAAGTCATGGGGATTTGTTAATGCCCAGATGAGCTAAGTTGGCATTATCCATGTGTAAGGTATTAGAAACCTGCTTCCGTGAGCCTGAAGGGCTAGCACTTGTGTGGACATTCTGAATTGGCCTACTATATATTTATAAGATGTCTTTTTACAATTTACTATGGAATCAGAACTATCTGTGTATCTAATACTGTTTGAATGAAAATCATTTGCATTTTCCCTGAAATCTAGTCTCAACTTAGCTGTGTTTACTCATACCATACATTAAGAAGAAGAGTAGGTAGATTATCTCATTCTTTCTTGTCCCTCAGGTCAGGTAGCTCAAAGAACTGTGGGTGGGGCTTTGGCTCATTTTGTAGAGAGCAGAATCCAAGTCATGTGAATCATGGAGGAAGAGCACAAGGGAGACATGGCTGAACACTGTAGCCTAGAAGCAATATCCTGAGGAAAACAGATCTGAGGCTTGATTCCTGCAGAAACTAACACTGTGGAATTTAGACTCAAACATGGCGGGACTACTGCCATGTAGATACTGGCCTAAATTAGCTTCATCTTTCTTTTCTCAGAGAATAAGATATAAGGTCTCCGTCTACCCATTTTCTCCAGAACAGGAAATGAAAGAAATGTCTATTTATTTGGGAATGGTCAAACAAGTAACTATGTTGAAAAATTATTGAACCATAAGAAACACACACATGATATGTATGTGTGTATATGTGTTGCATACACACATACATATATGCCTATACACACATGCACATATATGTATGTGTATTTATACATGTGTGTATATAATATAAAAACTTAAGACAAAGCAAGGAAAAAAAGCAAAAAAAAAATGTAGTGGAGCAAAGTTGTATATCATTTCATCCCTATATAATCAAGGAAGCCTTGGATCAACTTAAAAGAAAACTTGAGATTCATTATCTGTTCCTCACCTTGCCCTCCCCACAATTGAAAAATTCTTTAAAAAGTACAGAAAACTTTTTTTTCTAAATAATATGCAGCAATATAAATTCTCACATTGGCCAAGCCCACAAATATGTCTCATTTTAATTTTAAGTTCATCAACTCTGACAGAAGGTAAATATCTTGACAGCTTCAGGCCTCTGAAACTATACTTTTTGACTGAATTAATTAGAATTCTAAACTCTTTTTAGTGATCATTGTATACAAACACATACATTTTTATTGCCCAGTTCTCCTCATGCTATTCTGCATGAGTTTATAGCATTTTTTAAAGTTATGGCAAAACTATTTCAACTTTTCATATATGCATGTGTCTGTAGATGTATGTGTGTATATATGTATATGGTGCATGCCTATGTACCATATATTTGTGTATACATATACTGTATATATATATATACATAGAGATATGGCATAAATATGTATATATATATATATATATATGATATCTTTATAAATTGATTAAATCCCGGATATTTTATTGTGTACCAAATTTGAAGTTTTATTTATTTTGCAATTATTTCTTTTTCAGTTTTTTTCCTATATATAGAAAAATTATTTCTGTATACTTGTTGGTTGTCATCCTTCAATCTGGAAGAGGCCCAAAATGTCACCATTATGTTAGAGTCAAGTTATAGTGTGTGTGACTGTGGCCAATCAGACCATTATTATCTTACAATGCTGTGCTAAATGTCAGACACAAATAGCCCCTATCAACATTTGGGGTGACTTCTCTAGGTTTGTTCATCTTGTGTTACTTCTGAAAATTCTGCTTTCCTCATAGAGTATAGCACCTTTTCTGATGAGAGTACACCATGCTGGGTAGTCCTGTGCCAGGGTCTCCCATGTCATACAATCAATTGTAATGTTTTTAGGAGAGACCTTAAAAGTCTTTATTGTATTGTGTTTTCTGACGACCTTGTGAGCATTTGCTGTGTGTGAGTTCTCCATAAATTAATATTTTTGGAAAGGGTACATTCAAACAAAGTGCCCAGCCCAATGGAGTTATGCTCTCTACAGTAGAATTGAGATGGTTGGCAAGTAATTTTTTTTAAATGACTTTACTTACTATCCTACTGAAGGACAGCTAGATGGCACATTTAATAGAGAATTGAACCTGTAGTTAGGAATTCCTGATTTCAAATGTGGCTTTAGAAAAGTTCTAGTTATGTGACTCTGGGCAAGCCATTTAACTCTGTTGCAATGTCCTCATCTGTAAAATGAGCTGGAGATAGGAATAGCAAACCATTCCATTATGTTTTCTAAGAAAATCCAAAATGGGATCATGATGAATCAGACGTGACTGAAATGACTGAACAATAAGAATAGCTATGTCTTACTGAAGATATTGATTTTCTCAGTAAGATAATTTTTAAATATCAAATGCAAGAAGTTTCTACACTGAAAATGAACCATACTATTGAAATCACAGAAATAGATTTCTACTCTTTCATCACCTTCAACCAATAAATTGTACAGAGACACACACACATATATGTGTGTATACTATACATATACATGCACACACATATCTAAAATATATGCTAGTAGAATATAAAAGCTCCTTGAAGGTAAGAACTGTTCTTTTCATTCATTTACAATATGCCTACGACAATGTATGGTATATATATTAAATATTTTTTCAATAAAATTAAACAAATATGTGTGATTACATGTTATCAATTATAATTCATGTTTGTTTATTTTAAACTACTTCAAATGCATACATGCCAGATTAATAGAATAGAGAAACAAAATTGTCAGAATTTTTATGTGGATCTTTATAGGTAGAGGACTAACTACTTAAAACATATTTCCCTCATTAAAAAATAATGTAATTTGTATGTTATTTTGAAAAAAAATTCTTAACTCTTACATATGCAAACTATCCATTTTTCTTTGATCGTAAAGACTAAATATTAATTTATTGTTATTATCAGTTATGTTTTAATTTATTCAATGTTTATTTATGCTTATTAATAAAAAAACATGTTGTTTGTGATTTTAGATAATCTTTTCCCAAGTAATCTCATTATATAGTGGATGTCAACCTACATTGCAGTTGAAACAGTGCTGGCAAAGCATAATTCAGGTATATTGTTTGTCTTGACAGAAATCACATCCTGAAAGAGTTTTTTTTTTAATTCTTTTGTTTCTTTTTCTATTAGAATAGGATTTACAATATTCACTTCTTTTCCATGTATTTTGATAACTTAGAAATGCTAGAATAAATCCAGTGCATAGATTTTGTTTTACTTCTAGTTTGAATCATCCATGTTCAGGGAAGCAGATCTCTGAGTCATACAAATTGTTTTCAAGAGAATCAGCACAAGTATATGTACCAAAGGTTTACCCACAGGAGTTCCTCCTCTTTTTCTTAAAACCAAGATGATAAGAGTAACATAATGATTGGCAATAGTTTATCAAATTACTATCAATCTTTGCCTCATACATCTTTGAAATTAATTCTTTAAGTCCACATTCATAATTTCTTGGTAGTAATTATTCGTAGTCTAATCAAATCTATAATATATTCTTCCATTGAACTGTGGTTGCTAATGCATACTTAACTTTTTAAGAGTCTTGCAGCCTTGAATGATATTTTCCCAGAAAGCCAATTTAAATGTTTTTAAATATGAGGCTTCCTATCCATGCACATTCTCCTTTAATTAACCTTTATATGAACAGTGTAGATATTGTAGTTATCATACTCTTGATTTAAAAAAATAGCCAAAAAACTCCAATTACCTGATTTTATTTCAGTTTCACCCACCCCCTGACCAGTGTCCACATTCTTAATGTCTTTATTTGTAGCTCAATAGTTTTCCACATTCAAAAAAGATGGCTGTTTCTCTTTTTAGCAGTAATGCTATTTGTAGGCTGTTGGGTTTTTTGACATTTAAAAGATGATTTTTCCTTTTTCAATTAGCTTAGCTTCTAAGTGCTTAATAAACAAAAATGAATGCTAGATTTGTTATCTATGTACTTGAGATGATATTCTATTTTCTGTAGCCAGGGATGAAACCAAACTAAAAAATCTAATAGACAAGGCTTTAATCTATCAAAACATAAAAAAAAATCTTTGTGGTTTATAAATACTCATTTTTTTTTAGGACTTGAAGGTAACCTACAAGTTGTCTACTGTGTTCTAGTCATTTTATATCTGAGGATACTAATGTTAGGTATAGAACTCATATGTCCTGTCTCCAAAATCACTCATTTTTTCATGTTATTTCACAAAGAAGTTGGTGTAAAAGGTATCAAATCCTAACATATTTTGTGTCACACTCTTGACAAACAACCTAGTTGGGCTTGAACTATTTATAACAAAATTTATGAGCTATACAAAGTTTATGCAGGTGAAAGCCATTTGTATCAGACAGGACTTTTCAAAGTGGTTTAGTGGCTAGAGCAATGAGGCTGGAAAGAGAAAGACCTGAGTTCAAATGTGGCCTCTGATATGAATTAGATATATGAGCCTGGGCAAATCATTGAACCACTATTTACCTCATTTTCCTCATTGGTAAAATTGGTGTAATGACAGAACATCAACCTCAATGTTATTGTTAGTATCAAATGAGATAATTGTAAAGGCTCTGACACATAGTAGGCTTAAGAAATGATTGTTCTCCCTTATTTCTCAAGAATTATTTATTGAATATGAACAATTAATTAGTGACTCCATTGTATTCCATAAAGGGCACACAAAAAGACATGAAGGCATCAAATTGGCAAAGCATAATTTAAGGAATGTGTGATGAAAATTCTACTTTGTTACCTAGGTTAATCAAATATATAAATAGAAACATAAATGCATACACATGTGTATATATATATATATATATATATATATATATTTTTGCCTGTACACATATGTGTGTCTGTGTTTCTATATGCATATACATAGATATGTATATTGATAGATAGATAGATAGATAGTTTATAATTACCTAAATGTTTAAAAAGTATTCATGATAAGTGAAACAGTAGTTGATTTGTTTTTAATCTAATGTTGGGATGTACTAAATTCCTTCCGAATTTTGTAATAAAAATGTTAATTAAATTAAGCAGCACAATTCTCCAAAACTGTCCTTTATCAGGCTGATAAGAACCATCTGGTGCAGTCAAGGTGAACCCAAGGACAATTAAGAGCAGCTGCTCTTTATCTGGCTGATAAAAGTCTTATTATAATAGAAATGGGACTTGTAGGAGGAAATATGGGATATTCCTTTTTTAATGGATCTGTTTCTTGTTTTTTGTTTTAATAATATAATCAACTCTCTTTGTTCTACAATAGTTTGTGGATAACATAGACAAATAAAATTCAGTGATACAGTCCAATTTTATGTAAAGCCACTTTCAACTTCTTTTCCATCTCAACTGGAAACTAAGAACTAAGTATCATTGTTTAATAAGTTTTCAGGTCTGACCATGTAATCCTCCTGCTTAATAAACACTATTGGCTCCCTATTAACTGTAGGATTAAATACAAACTGCTGTGGAATTTAAACGTTTTACAACTTGGTTCCTGCCTATATTTCTAGGCTTAGCATACATTATTCTGTTTCACAGATACTTGGCTCTAGCCAAACTGATATTTTTATAATTATTCAAATATAATATTTCAGATCTCATTTCCATGACTTCACATAGATTGTCCATTATGTATAGAATACTCACTCTCACTTTCACATATCTCAGAATTTCTATTTTCTTTCAAAGCTCAGCTTAAATGTTACTTCCTGCATAAGGATTTCCTTGATTTCTCTAGTGATCAATACTCCTCACCACATTATCTTTGATTTATTTTAGTATATTACTTTAATATTTATTTTGAATACACTTATATTTCTCATATATATTGTCTTTTAGAGAACTCAAGAGCTTTAGGGGTAAAGAATTGAGCATGGGTTTAGAATAAGGAAAGATGAGTTCAATTCTACTTTGGACCCTATCTGTTTAACTATTGGTAAGAAATTTGATCTCTCTTTGTTTCATTGTCTGTAAATTAATGATATTTGAGTCAATATCCTCTAAATTCTCTTCTGGATTAAAAAATATCATCTGTGATTTACATATATAATACCAAAACCAATACTTAATATGTGGAAGGAACTTAATAAATTTTTCTTGAGTAAATGTTTGTTGATTAGTTTAATCCATTCCTTAGGGTCATTATAGGCTATAAATAGCAAAATAACTCCAAAAGTATGTATCAGGGGAAAGATGACATGGCTAATCTAGTAATTGTTATTCTACTTTTGAATAATTATAATCAAATTTAATAAAATAGTTAATGATTCAGTTTGATGATTATGTTAATAGGAGCTTCTTTATAGCAGAGATTTCCAACACTTTCTCAAAAACAAATCTATATTTCTTTTTTCCATTTGCCCTAATTGGTGAGTACGAAATCAATCAGTCAATAAGCTTTTTAAAACTCATCCACATATTCTAGGCACTGTGCTAGGCTTTTGGGGATAAAAATGGAAATAATTCCTACTCAGAAGTAACTTAAATTTTAATGTGAGAGACAATATGTAAATATATAACTATATACATAAAAATGAAAATTAAATTAAATTCAAATAGCTTCTCAGGGAACACACTTGCATGTCAAAAAATCAGGAAATATTTCATACAGAAGATGGAGCTGGAGCTGATGCTAAAAAGTAGAGATGAATAAGGCAGGAATTGCAGCATACCAAGACGAGACATAAAATAGGATGCTTTGTGTGAGGAACAAGAATAAAGTTAGCATTTCTAAATCACAGACTAAGAGGATGGGGGAGGTTAGTGGGGAGGAAATGAGGTTGGAAACGTATGACTTGGATAAAAATGGGCTTTCAAAGCTAAAAAGTAAAACTTACATTTTATTATAGAGGCAGAAACTGGAGTTGATTAAGAGAGTGACATGATCAGATCTGTGCTTACAAATTACTGTGGCAATACTATTTAGTTGAAGTAGTGTGTTGAAAGGCTTGACACTAGAAGATCAATTAGTAAGCTATTTCAATGAACTGAACTGATAGAGTGGGAGTCCCCAAGGGACAGGATAGAGTACAGTCTTTTAAAGTCCAAATGGTCATCAGAAATAATCTAAATCACTTCCCTGATTTTGCAGATGAGTAGCTAAAGTCCAGACTAAATAAATGTTTACCCCAAACCAACCATATTAATTACTTAATTACAGATTGAAGACTATAACTCATATCTCTTGATTTGCAGTACATGGTTTTTGTACAACACCATCCTGAATTGACATTGAATATGTGAATAGATCTTAGTATTTTATGTGAGTCTATGCCTCATCTCTGGAGAGGGAAATAACTTGCAACTTTGAAAGGAGTGTATGTATAATGGATATATGGACAATTAACCCATGGCATTTTCTCCCTGTTGAACTTCAAAGTGGTTTAATTTCCATCTCTCCATCTGAAATAATGATAAATATGAAAAGAATGGAGTGTATGAGAATAGTTTCTGTGGCTATGATTTAGCATGTTAAGCCTGAGTTTGTAATCATTTTGACACATACTTTCAATACCATTTTCTCTTTTGAGCTTGAAAGGTTGATGAGTAATACAGAGTGGAAAAGTGTTTGAAACCAACTGATAGGGTAATGTAAACAAAAAACATAAAATTGGGCAGATTTCAATAGATAGTGGAAAGATAGAAGGGCCTGGCATGATATGATCCATGGCATTAAAAAGTGTCTGACACAACTGAACAATTGAATGACAAAATGCTGATTAAAAACAAGGATCTAATTACATATGACTTTAATTTAAACAAGTCTTTAAAAAATGCAAAGAGTCCATTTCTATGAAATGCTTGGTAGAGCTATTCCCTTCAGTAGTAAAACAAATCTTTCCTTTGCTCACTTTCTTTTTTTTTATTAAAGCTTTTTATTTGTATGACATATGTATGGGTAGTTCCCCAACATTGATCTTTACAAAGCTTTCTATTATAAATTTTATCCCCAGTCCCCTCCCCTCCTCTAGATGGCAGGAAGTCCACTACATGTTAATAATGTTGAAATGCTTGAGAAATTATGCAAGAAAAATTCTATCTACAAGAAAAAAAAAA
>JAJPUD010034967.1:0-10553 GCA_023553655.1 Myrmecobius fasciatus | reverse complement strand
GGGAAAGGAGTAAAAACAGGGGGAGGGGATCTAAAGGGTGGAGTATTCTTTGGGGGAGGGAGTCATCAAAAGCAAAGTACTGAGGAGGGGGAAAGGGAGAAAGGGGAAAGGAAAGGGGAAAACATAACTTGGGTAAATAAGATGGCAGGAAATAAAGAATTAGTTATTCTATCTGTGAATGTGAATGGGATGAACTCTCCCATAAAGCGGAAGCGGATATCAGACTGGATTAAAAACCAGAATCCCACAATATGTTGTTTACAAGAAACACATCTAAAACATAGTGACACATATAGGGTAAAGGTAAAAGGCTGGAGCAGGACCTACTATGCTTCAGGTGAACAAAAAAAAAGCAGGGGTAGCAATCTTTATCTCAGATCAAGTAAAAGCCAAGATAGATCTAATCAAAAGAGATAAGGAAGGAAACTATATTTTATTAAAGGGTACCATAGATAATGTAGCAATATAAATACTAAATATATATGCACCAAGTGCAATAGCATCCAAATTCCTAGGGGAGAAATTAAGAGAGATGCAAGAAGAAATAGACAGCCAAACTATACTAGTGGGGGATCTCAATCTTGCTCTCTCAGAATTAGATAAATCAAACCACAAAATTAACAAGAAAGAAACTAGGGAGATAAACCAATTGTTAGAAAAGCTAGGTATGATAGATCTATGGAGAAAGTTGAATGGAGACAGTAGGGAGTTTACTTTTTTCTCAGCAGTCCATGGAACCTATACAAAAATTGACCATGTGTTAGGGCATAAAAACCTCAAAATCAAATGCAGAAAGGCAGAAATAGTAAATGCATCTTTTTCATTTCATGATGCAATAAAAATCACATGCAATATAAGGCCAGGAGAAAATAAACCAAAAGTTAATTGGAAATTAAATAATCTAATCCTGAAGAATGAATGGGTGAAAGAGCAAATCATAGACACAATCAATAATTTCATCCAGGAGAATGACAATAAGAAGACAACATACCAAAATTTGTGGGATACAGCCAAAGCGGTTATAAGGGGCAATTTTATATCTTTAGATGCTTACTTGCATAAAAGAGAGAAAAAAAAAGATCAATGAATTGGGCTTATTATTTAAAAAACTAGAAAAATAACAAATTAAAAACCCTCAATTAAATACCAAATTGGAAATTCTAAAAATAAAAGGAGAAAATAATAAAATTGACAATAAGAAAACTATTGAATTAATAAATAAAACTAAGAGTTGGTTCTATGAAAAAAACAAAAAAAAATAGATAAGCCTTTAATTAATTTGATAAGAAAAAGGAAAGAGGAAAATCAAATTGTTAGTCTCAAGAATGATAAGGGAGAACTTTCCTCCAATGAAGAGGAAATTAGAGCAATAATTAGGCGTTACTTTGCCCAACTTTATGCCAGTAAGTTTGATAATCTAAATGAAATGGATGAATATCTACAAAAATATAGATTGCCCAGGTTAACAGAAGAGGATATAAATTATTTAAATAGCCCCATATTAGAAAAAGAAATAGAACAAGCTATTAACCAACTCCCTAAGAAAAATTCTCCAGGGCCAGATGGATTTACATGTGAATTCTACCAAACATTCAAACAACAATTAATTCCAATACTACACAAACTATTTGAGAAAATAGGGACAGATGGTATACTGCCAAAATCCTTCTATGAGAACGATATGGTTCTGATAGCTAAACCAGGTAGGGTGAAAACAGAGAAAGAAAACTATAGACCAATTTCCCTAATGCATATTGATGCAAAAATTTTAAATAAGATATTAGCAATGAGATTACAGAAAGTCATCCCCAGGATAGTACACTATGACCAAGTAGGATTTATACCAGGGATGCAGGGCTGGTTCAATATTAGGAAAACTATCAGCATAATTAATTATATTAATAACCAAATTAACAAAAAACATATGATTATCTCAATAGATGCAGAAAAAGCCTTTGATAAAATCCAACACCCTTTCCTATTAAAAACACTAGAGAGTATAGGAATAAATGGGCTTTTCTTTAAAATGATCAGTAGCATCTATTTAAAACCATCAGCAAGCATCATATGTAATGGAGACAAACTAAAACCATTCCCAATAAGATCAGGAGTGAAACAAGGCCGCCCACTGTCACCATTACTATTTAATATTGTCTTAGAAATGTTAGCTTTAGCAACAAGAGAAGAAAAAGAGATAAAAGGAATCAGAGTAGGTAATGAAGAAACCAAACTATCACTCTTTGCAGATGACATGATGGTATACTTAGAGAACCCTAGAGACTCAACTAAAAAACTACTAGAAACAATTCACAACTTTAGCAAAGTGGCAGGATTCAAAATTAATCCACATAAATCATCAGCATTTTTATATATTACCAACAAAGTTCAGCAGCAAGAGATACAAAAAGAAATTCCATTCCAAATAGCAGATGATAGGATAAAATATTTGGGAATCTATCTGCCAAGGAAAAGTCAGAAACTATATGAAGTAAACTACAAAACACTTTCCACACAAATAAAATCAGACCTAAACAATTGGAAAAATATTAAGTGCTCATGGGTAGGCAGAGCCAACATAATAAAAATGACAATATTACCCAAACTAATCTACTTATTTAGTGCCATACCAATCAAACTCCCAAGAAACTATTTTACAGATCTAGAAAAAATAGTAGCAAAGTTCATTTGGAAGAACAAAAGGTCAAGGATTTCAAGGGGATTAATGAAAAAAAAAAAGGCAGATGAAGGTGGATTTGCTATACCAGATCTAAAACTATATTATAAAGCATCTGTCATCAAAACTGTTTGGTACTGGCTAAGAAATAGAGCAGTTGATCAGTGGCACAGAATAGGTTATCAGGACAATCTAGGCAATAACCTTAACAATCTAGTGTTCGATAAACCCAAAGACCTCAGCTTTTGGGATAAATACTCACTATTCGGCAAAAACTGCTGGGAAAATTGGAAACTAGTGTGGAAGAAATTAGGACTTGACCCATACCTAACACCACATACCAAGATAAGATCTAAATGGGTTCATGAACTAGATATAAAGAGGGACTTTGTAAGCAAGTTAGAGGAAGGTAATATAGTTTATCTCTCAGACCTGTGGAGGTGGAACAAATTTATGTCCAAAGAAGCCTTGGAACTCCTAATTGAACACCAGATGGATAATTTTGATTATATTAAGTTAAAAAGTTTCTGTACAAATAAAACAAATGCAGACAAGATTAGGACGGAAGCATCAAATTGGGAAACCATCTTTACATTTAATGGTTCTGATAAAGGCCTCATTTCTAAAATATATAGAGAATTGTCTCATATATATAAGAATTCAAGTCACTCTTCAATAGATAAGTGGTCAAGGGATATGAACAGACAGTTTTCAGATGATGAAATTAAAACCATCTCTAGTCATATGAAAAGTTGCTCCAAATCATTATTGATCAGAGAAATGCAAATTAAGACAACTCTGAGGTACCACTACACACCTGTCAGATTGGCTAAAATGACAGGAAAAGATAACGATGAATTTTGGAGGGGATGTGGGAAGGCTGGGATACTAATACATTGTTGGTGGAACTGTGAACGGATCCAACCATTCTGGAGAGCAATTTGGAGCTATGCTCAAAAAGTTGTCAAACTGTGCATACCCTTTGACCCAGCAGTGTTTCTACTGGGCCTACATCCCAAAGAGATCTTAGAGGAGGGAAAGGGACCCACCTGTGCAAGAATATTTGTGGCAGCCCTTTTTGTAGTGGCTAGAAACTGGAAACTGAAGGGATGCCCATCAATTGGAGAGTGGCTGAATAAATTATGGTACATGAATGTTATGGAATATTATTGTTCTGTAAGAAACGACCAGCAGGACTATTTCAGAGAGGCCTGGAGAGACTTACATGAACTGATGCTGAGTGAAACGAGCAGAACCAGGAGATCATCATACACAGCAACAACAGTATTACATGATGATCAACTCTGATGGACATGGCTCTCTACAACAAAGAATTGTCTCAAACCAGTTCCAATTGTTCACTGAAGAAAACCATATACACCCTGAGAGAGGGATATGAAATATGGACCACAACGTAACATTTTCATGATCTCTATTGACATTTGCTTGCATTGTGTTGCCTTTCTCTGATTTTCTTTTTTTCTTGTAGATAGGATTTTTCTTGCATAACTTGTCAAGCATTTCAACATTATTAACATGTAGTGGACTTCCTGCCATCTAGGGGAGGGGAGGGGACTGGGGGTAAAATTTGTAATGGAAAGCTTTATAAAGATCAATGCTGGGGAACTACCCATACATATGTTACACAAATAAAATAAAAAGCTTTAATAAAAAAAAGAAAAAAATCTTTTTTATTTTTCAAAATATGCATGAATAATTCTTCAGCATTAACCCTTGCAAAACCTTGTGTTCCAATCTTTGCCTCCCTTCCTTCACTTGCTCCCCTAGAGAGCAAGTATACAGACCCAGTAGTGGCACTGATGGATCAAAGTGTATGCAGAATTTTATAGCTTTTGGGCATAGAAACTCAATTTTTTTTTAAATCTTAAAAATCATTTTTACATGTATAATTGGGAAGGAATAAAATAATATCAAATCATAATACTATTAATAAAATAATAATATAATATATTAATAGTAATAATATTAAATCATAAAAAATAGAAAACTTTATTCACTTATAAAAGTGAAAAGGCCTTATAAGTATTAACCAGGCTAACTCTTCCTCTGGGCAAGTACTTACCAAGTCCAATAACTATCTAATCTTGAATTATATCCTTTCTTAATGACCAAGTTGCCATGATTACACTTAGCTTTGTGCCAGACACATTTCTCTGAATGGAAAAGACATAATAACAACTCCCAAGAGTAATTTCCACTTCTCTCAATGTGGAGTCTCATCCATATAAACTACCTTTAAAAAGATGATTGATCTTTTCAAAAGGCAGTATCATATGATGGAAAGAGAAGTTCAGAATGGCATCTGGGAGATCTGTTTTTAGCCTTAACTTTGCCATTTACTATCTACTGGATACTGACCATGCTGGCAGAATTAAAAGCAACAGGTGGAAGTTTCAGAGTGGCAAATTTAGGTTTAATGTCCTAAAAAGTTTCCTATCATTTAATCGCCTTTCAGATGAGACTATTATTGGAGAAAAAGCATACTTCCTCACTGAAGTTTTCAATAGATGACTATTTGTGGAGGAGAGGAAAAACATTTATTAATCTCTTACTATACAACAAGTACCATGTCAAGCACTTTATGAATATTATCTCAATTTTTCCTTTTTACAAACTTGAGAAGTAGACTCTATTATTATTCCTACTTTACAGTTGAAGAAACTAAGGCAGACAGAGGTTAAGTGATTTGTCCAGAGTCACTCAGTTAGTAAATATCTGAGACTATATTTGAACTCAGGTCTTTCTGACTTCACACCCAGCATTTTATATACCACTCTCCTAATTGGGATTCTTTTTACCTATGGGTTACATTTCCTCTCAAATACTGCCATTATTTGTAGTCTCTCTTCTCTCTAAGACTTCTTCCTCATCTGTAAAATGAAGATTATAATAGAATTGTTCTGCCCAAATAATAGTAGAAGGAGGGATGAAAGAAAATGTTATTAATATTATGTACCCTTGTGTTACTTTTGGTCAGGATCTACTCCCAGGGTAGAGAGTCAAGCAGGACTAGTGGTAAAATACTGGAATAGAGGAGTAATCAGAATTGTCAGGCAAAAAGCATTTATTAAGTGCTTACCATGAGCCAGGCATGTTGCTAAGTGCTGGAATACAAAGAAAGAGTTAAAACTAATCCCTGCCTCCAAGAATCTCACATTTAATGGGGGAATCAACATACATACATGTGTATACACATGTGTCTGTATATACCTAATAATTACATACAGATGTAATTATTAGGTATATACAGAATAGATGGAATGCAGTCTGAGAAGGAAGCACTAGTATTTGGAGGAAAAAAATAGACAAAGCCTCCCATGGAGGTGCAATTTGAACTGTCTTAAAGAAAGGGAAAGAAACCAAGAGGCAGGGATGAGGGGGCAGAACTTTCCAGGCATGGAGGACAGCCAATAAGTATTAGAGGGAATGTGTCGTATTGGAAGAATGGAAAACAGTTCCAGTTGAATGGTCAGGTGTTTTCAGCCAAGGTATAATACTATGAAGATAAAAGGAAGCCAATTATAAATAACTTTAAATACTAAATAGAAAATTTGATCCTTAAGATAATAGGAAATCACTGGAGTTCATTAAGTAGGGGAGAAGACAATCAAATCCACACTTTAGAAAAAAATCACTTTGGAGAAAAATATCACCTTTAAGAAGGGTAGATTAAGAGTCGGAGAAAACAGTAAAGGGAAATAAAACTGCTAACTTTTTTCATCTAATAATAGATCTCTCTTCCCGTCATCCTATTTCCCTGTTATTTGTTTTGCTGGGTATGGCCTCTTAGAAAGCCACACGTAATGACCTAAGAGGTTCGTATCTTCTTATTAGGGATCAGGAAATTTTATGATCTTCTCCCCCAGTGGGACCCTGGGTTTGGAGGGAACCTTCATAAGCAAAGAAAAGTGATTTTGCTAAACCTAAAATAGTTTGGCTTTGTTATGCCCAATTTATTACATGTGCTGAGTCCAATTGTCAACTCTTGGGTCAAAAATTATCCCTATTTTGTCAATAACAGAGCATTTGAATCAGTTCCTCTGGATCGGATGTACCCAGCAAAGCTCAACCCACCACTAACGACATTTGAAAAGAATGCTGATCCTATTTCACAGTGTTCTATACTGAAAAGATATGAATCAGAACTATCAACAAGTCAGGTCAGTGAATTTTTCTCAGCAAGTAACTACTCTTGTTATTCAAATGCAGTGCAAGTAAGTGTGTCCAGGGCATAATAATTGCTCATCCATTTATTTCCATGTTCACCCTGATCAAAGAAAGATGATTAGTAACATTAAAGAATGTGAAGCTAATACATTTTGTAAGCCCTGATCCAGTTGTTCTAGAATTCCATGCTAAAAGTATTTAGATTTTTTAAATTCAGTTTTTAACTTTTTAAAATGTATGAAAGTATTTGTTTCTAACTCAAAAAATAATGATCTCACCAAGTTCCTGTGATTAAAAGACAAGTTCAAGAAGAGTTCTAAAATGAAAAATGCCATTTTACAGTACTCAAGTGAATGGCTTGCATGGGCTTGCTAATTCTTCAATAAAATTTCATGTCAAGTTGGTATTTTGGTCGTTTCCTTTTTAATCATGGAAGTGATTTTGTTGGTATTGGAGAAAATCCCTCTACAAATGCAGATGGCAACTCTTCTTAGGACCTTAAAAGAGGCAATGGCTTCATCAGGGTTTTTGTGTTGTTGCTTAAGTTAATATGACTTGACAGAACCAGGCCTGACCCCTCCCTTCACCCCAATAGAATATAAGTTCCTTGAAGGCCCAAACTACTTCATTTTTATATATCTAGCACCTGGCATAGGCCCACACATAGAAGGAACTTAATAAACATTTATCCAATTTAATTGATTTCATATGCCCTAATGACACAGCATTGTCCTTGGAGTAGACTGCATTACTCAGGAAGCCTTAGAGTAGATTCAACGCCTTTGGTTAGGGCTATCCTGTGGTCACTCCTTAAACTGCAATTGCTTGTTGCAGATTTAATATTGTAATCATCCTGAGCAGAGATGCACCTTAATTTAAGGAATCTTTACTGCAGACTACTAGACACAAACATTCTTTAAAATCTGCACCAGCCTTTCCCCCCACCACAAAAAATAAGACATTATCCAAATTATTTTGTTTTATAAAAATTTTATTGATTGAAATAAATGGGTTCTAAATTTTTTTTTATAATGGTATAATTTTTGGTGTGTTTTATATATATATATATACATATATATATGTATATATATATATATATAAAATCCAATTAACACTATTCACAAATTTTGCTTTGGAAGCAGAGAATGAAAAAATAGGTCTTTTTCTATCCTTGAATTGTTTTTTTGTTTTTTTTTATATATAAAGCTTTTTATTTTCAAAAACATATGAGTGATTTTTCAACATTGACCTTTGCAAAAACTTTTTTTTTCCCAAGCTTTCCCCTCCTTCCCCCCACCCCCCACCCCTAGATGACAGGTAATCTAATACATGCTAAATAGGTCTATCCTTGAATTGTTTATCTTATTTGTAAACAGCCATTGTATCAGGGAATTAACTGATGGATACATGTGAAATACTTCTTGAGCAAAATTGCTTCAGTTTTTGCCCCCTTTCCATTTTTGTTTCAGAACATTTGTTTCTGATGGTTTAAAAAATAAAAAAATCTTCTGATTCCAGTTATGATTGCATACGGTCCACAATATCTTAATCACTTTTAGGAATAAATAGATGAGATAGTAAAAAAAAGTTGAACTAACAAAATCAACTTAAACATTTTCACGTTGAGATTAAGTCAAAATGAACATAGGGCATATAGAAATATCACTATTAGAAACACTTTCGGGAACCTTTCACTTGCATCATGGACTTTAATAAAGTTGAAAACTCCACTATTTCTATTGTTTGCCATGAACTCTTAGTGTCAAATTGTGTTCCTTAAATATATGTCAAAAACTGGAAAATGTAAGTGATTTATCAACAACTTTCCTTCCCATTCATTCTGAAAATTGTTTTAGTTTGTTGGGGGCCTCTGGGACAGATTTCAAACAAGATCCTTCATATCATCAAAAAGACCAATTAATTTGTAAGTTTCATCTTTTTGTACTTGTGGCTAGATTTGACAATACTTTTTATTAATGGCTAGTAATAATAGTAATAATAATAAATATTTTTTTCTATTCATTCAGAGTTGGAAGATCAATCATTTGGTAGATAGAATTCTAGTTGTGATCTTCAAAACTATTTTTAGCTCTTTCTGACTGTTCACTTTACCTTTTAGTTGGAACAATAATCAAATCCATTCCCTTTACCTTTAAAAAAATTTTTTTTGGTAAATTAAAATTTGGTCCCCACATAGATCAGTGAACTTTACAAATGGAATAATTCTGTTCTCACTATTATCTAATCTTCTTGTCTCAATCAGCTATTCTATATAAGTGAATTCAGTCACAAGGGGACACATGTAACTTCTAGATCTCTATCTTCTAGAAAGTCAAATCAAAGCCTTTGTCTTAGAGATAAGTTGTTAAACACCTGACCCATTGTACCTTCAACACTTCCCAATTTAGCCCAATCAGATTAAAATGTAATTGAGATATAGATATTTAACAAAATAAGTAAAAATGGAATAGAACATAGATACTATTACAACATGATTTTCTAAGTCAATAGCAGTTTACAGGGATCTTCATGTTTATGTATTTCTATTTGAGTTTGACAACACTACCCTAGAAAGTTATCTCTCAGGGGTAAATTCATTGGCCAGGCTTCGGGATTCCATTTTGGTTTTAAACTTAAAGTTATATGACCCTGAGAAATAAGAAAAACTCTCTTTATTCTATATCTTGATTACTCAGATTTATTTTATGTTCTCTACTCCATTAGAATTTACATTCATTGAGGAAAGGGATTTTTTTTTTCTTCTGCTTTGTATCCCCAGCACTTAGCATATAGAAAGTGCTTAATAAACCCTTATTAATTATACACAACTAAGTGATCTGTGAAATGGAATTAATAATGCTTCCCATATTCTGACCCTCAAAGGGTTGCTATTAGAAAATCATTTTGTAATTCTTAAACTTAATAAATATGAGATAATATTTCTGCTGGTGTTTACTGGGGCCATTTTTTTATGAAGAATACTACATAGTCTATTAATATTCAATGCCTTGATAAAATATAGACAAGACAGTAAATATCAAGGGATATTTAAATTGTTAAACACTTTATAAGCTATAATTAATTATTTTGTAGTAATTGATAGATTTCATAAAGTAGAGCATAACCATATACCATGATACTTAATTATATATAGTACTTTGACATTGTATGGCAAGTTTACATACAACCTTGGAACCCTATTTTGCACTATGTTCATTATAAGTTGTTCAGAGTAATCATAGTTATGTAAATATTTAGACTTTTGTTTGTTTTTTTTATATAAAGCTTTTTATTTACAAAACATATGAGTGATTTTTCAACACTGACCTTTGCAAAAACTTTTTTTCCCAAGCTTTTCCCCTCCTTCCTCCCACCCCCCACCCCTAGATGACAGGTAATCTAATACATGCTAAATAGGATAAATTATATGACAAATACAATACATGTATATATATCTATACAGTTATCTTACTGCACAAGAAACATCAGATCTAAAAAGAGAAGAAAAAATAACCTAAGGAAAACAAAATGCATGGAAATATTCACAGAAAGCGTTAAAATGCTGTGTTGTGGTCCACACTCAGTTCCCACAGGCCTCTCTCTGGATGTATATGACTATCTTCATCACTGAACAATAGGAACTGGTTTGAATCACATCATTGTTGAAGAGAACCATGTCCATCAAAATTGA
>JAJPUD010034966.1:0-10553 GCA_023553655.1 Myrmecobius fasciatus | reverse complement strand
TAAACTATTCGAAAAAATAGGGAAAGAAGGTGTACTACCAAATTCCTTCTATGACACAGATATGGTGCTGATAGCTAAACCAGGTAGGGAGAAAACTGAGAAAGAAAACTATAGACCCATTTCCCTAATGAATATTGATGCAAACATTTTAAATAAGATTTTAGCAACAAGATTACAGAAAGTCATCCCCAGGATAATACATCATGACCAAGTAGGATTTATACCAGGAATGCAGGGCTGGTTCAATATTAGGAAAACTATTAGCATAATCAATTATATTAATAACCAAATTAATAAAAATCATATGATTATCTCCATAGATGCAGAAAAAGCCTTTGATAAAATCCAACACCCATTCCTATTAAAAACACTGGAGAGTATAGGAATAAATGGGCTTTTCCTTAAAATGATAAGTAGTATCTACTTAAAACCTTCAGCAAGCATCATATGTAATGGAGTCAAACTAGAACCATTCCCAATAAGATCAGGAGTGAAACAAGGCTGCCCACTGTCACCATTACTATTTAATATTGTATTAGAAATGTTAGCTTTAGCAATAAGAGAAGAAAAAGAGATAAAAGGAATCAGAGTAGGTAGTGAAGAACCCAAATTATCACTCTTTGCAGATGACATGATGGTATACTTAGAGAATCCTAGAGACTCAACTAAAAAACTACTAGAAACAATTCACACCTTTAGCAAAGTGGCAGGATACAAAATAAATCCACATAAATCATCAGCATTTTTATATATTACCAATAAAGTTCAGCAGCAAGAGATACAAAAAGAAATTCCATTCAAAATAACTGTTGATAGCATAAAATATTTGGGAATTTATCTGCCAAGGGATAGTCAGGAACTATATGAACTAAATCACAAAACACTTTCCACACAAATCAAATCAGACCTAGTCAATTGGAAAAACTTAAAATGCTCATGGGTAGGACGAGCGAATATAATAAAAATGACAATACTACCCAAACTAATTTACTTATTTAGTGCCATACAAATCAAACTCCCAAGAAATTATCTTACAGATCTAGAAAAAGTAGTAGCAAAGTTCATTTGGAAAAACAAAAGGTCTTGAATTTCAAGGGGATTAATGAAAAAAAAGGCTGAAGATGGTGGACTTGCTGTACCAGATCTAAAACTATATTATAAAGCAGCGGTCATCAAAACCATTTGGTACTGGCTAAGAAATAGAGTAGTCGATCAGTGGAATAGGATAGAATCACAAGACAAACTAGGCAATAACTATAGCAATTTGTTTTTCGATAAACCCAAAGACCCCAGCTTTTGGGATAAGTATTCACTATTTGACAAAAACTTCTGGGAAAACTGGAAACTAGTGTGGAAGAAATTAGGGCTTGACCCACATCTAACACCACATACCAAGATAAGATCTAAATGGGTTCATGATCTGGATATAAAGAGTGATTTTGTAAACAAGTTAGAGGAACATAATATAGTTTACCTCTCAGACCTGTGGAGATGGAATAAATTTATGTCCAAAGAAGAACTGGAACTTTTAATTGAAAACCAGAAAGATAACTTTGACTATATTAAGTTAAAAAATTTTTGTACAAACAAAATCAATGCAGACAAGATTAGGAGGGAAGCAATAAATTGGGAAATCATCTTTACATGTAAGGGTTCTGATAAAGGTCTCATCTCTAAAATATATAGAGAATTGTCTCATATTTATAAAAATTCAAGCCATTCTCCAATCAAGAAATGGTCAAAGGATATGAACAGACAATTTTCAGAGGATGAAATTAAAACTATTTATAGTCATATGAAAAGGTGCTCCAAATCACTATTGATCAGAGAAATGCAAATCAAGACAACCCTGAGATACCACTTCACACCTGTCAGATTGGCTAAAATGACAGGAAAAGTTAATGATGAATGTTGGAGGGGTTGTGGGAGGGCTGGGACACTGATGCATTGTTGGTGGAGCTGTGAACGGATACAGCCATTCTGGAGAACAATTTGGAGCTAGGCTCAAAAAGTTATCAAACTGTGCATACCCTTTGACCCAGCAGCATTTCTATTGGGCTTATATCCCAAAGAAATCATAAAGGAAGTAAAAAGGCCCCACATGTGCAAGAATGTTTGTGGCAGCCCTTTTTGTAGTGGCTAGAAACTGGAAATTGAATAGATGCCCTTCAATTGGAGAATGGCTGAATAAATTATGGTATATGAATGTTATGGAATATTATTGTTCTGTAAGAAATGACCAGCAAGATGATTTCAGAGAGGCCTGGAGAGACTTACATGAACTGATGCTGAGTGAAATGAGCAGAACCAGGAAATCATTATACACGGCAACAACAGTACTATATGACGATCAATTCTGATGGACATGGCTCTCTTCAACAATGAAATGTTTCAAACCACCTCCAATTGTTCACTGAAGAAAGCCATATACACCCAGAGAGAGGGATGCAAAATGTAGACCACAACATAACATTCTCATACTCCTTGATTGATTTTTGCTTACATTGTGTTTCCTTTATCTGATATATCGTTTGTGTAGATAAGATTTTTCTTGCACAACAATGATAAGTTTGGAAATATGTATACATATATTCGATTTGCCAATATTTTAACATAATTAACATGTAGTGGATATCCTACCATCTACGGGAGGGGTGGGGAGTTGGGGGGAAAAATTTGTAACGGAAAGCTATGTAAGGGTTATTGTTGAAGAATTACCCACACATATGTTATGCAAATAAAATAAAAAATTAAAAAAAAAAGAACTGATTAGCTCTGAATACAGACAAAGAAAGCTTTTCCCCCCCTTCCTTTTTTTTTTTTTTTTTTTTTTTTTTTTTTTGCTTTTTTGGACAATGGGGCTAATATAGAAATAGGTTTTGTATTACTTCATATGTACAATTAATATCTAATTGCTTACCTTATCAGGAAAGAAATGGTTTAATGGAGAGAGAGAATTTCAATATGAAAATTTTAAAATAAATATAAAAATTATATATAATTGTGAAATATTTAAGATAATATATAGATATGAAAAATAAAATTGCATATCACTAAATTTGAAAAAAATAATTTAGATTCATATATTCTGTAACACATCATTAAGACTCAACATTTTTTTGTGCTGAAAATCTATATTCTTCTAATATTTATGTTTTCCAAACAACCAAATTTTCACAAAAATTCTTTGTTAGGTAATATCAATAATATTTTTCCATTTATACAGATGAACAAATATAATCAGGAAGATCATGTGACTTGCCCATGATCACACAAGTAGCAAGTGTTGAAACTGCTATTCAGTTCAATTCTATTTATTATTCAGTCCAACCTATTTGAAAAAATAGACTGCCATGGGCAAAATACTATGGTAGGGGTTACAAATACAAAAATTAAAAAAAAAAAACAAAAATCAATCAGTGACCTTAAGGAACTTGCATTCTACTCAAACAATAAAGCTGTATAAAAATTGACATACTCAAGTTCATTTTTAATGAGAAAAAGCACTAAAAAGACTGGGATCAAGAGAAACTTCCTATAAGAGGTGACACAAAAAGTGATCTTTGTAGGATGTTAATATTCTAACGGGAAAAAGTGAAGAGGTTATGTTCTAGCTGTATGTTCTAGGGGACCATCTGAGCAAAAGAATGTGGGATAGCTAATTTGAGTATCAACAAGAAGAACAATTTGAAGGAAAATGTGGAATAATTCTAGAAACAATTATCTTTTTATCTTTCTCAGTCAATAAACATTAATTAAATACCTATATCTAGATATGGTATAGCTATATTCTTAAAATGCCAAAATCCTAATCTGAAGATAAGAATAGATGCTGGTTGTGTTTTTGTTGTTGTTTTTTGTTTTTATCTTTTAATGTTTTGAACTTTAAAATCATAGGTGTTTGGTCAGCTTAACTTTGATGAGTCGATTTAGAGACAGGATAAGATATTAGAAAGAAAAATCAACCTAGTAAACAGGAAACTTGGGCTTAGTAAACACATGGATAGATCCAATTCTTATAATTAATCCTCAAATCCAAATATAATTTTTATGTTTCATCATCTGATTTCATGCACTTTATTTCCCCCAGGTGATTAAGGACTTGTTCACACTTAGTAAACCTTTAGATTGATTGATTCACTTAAAACTCTGGGACTGATGAACTCTTGTTTTCATAGTTGATTGATTGATTGATTTACTCAAGGAACAATTTTTGCCTGATAAATATATCAGGGCACATATTAACTTGTTAATTACAGTAAATGAGGATGAATAATATAGGAGATCTTCTCCTACATACACAATCAAGATATTTAATTTGGGGAGCTTTATTTGATACTTTGCATGTCCAAAGCTTCCTGAACCTTTTATTTTTTTTTCTTTTTGTACACTCATATTGTTTTCCAATATATCTTCTCCATACCCTCTGAAGAACTCTCCCTTGAACTACAGAAATATAGTTTATCAAAACATGCCTGATAAAATACGTCTCATTCCATACCTGATTCGCTGTTAGCCTTTACATTTAAGGTTCCTTACTACATTGATCAGAATTCTGTAGTCTTAAATTTTTTTTTCTTCTACTTACTTTAATCACCATCACTGTATATATGTCTTTCCAAGAGAGAGAATTCATTTGGACTCTTATTCTCTTCCATTCAATTTTAATCAATTTGATGGAATTATATCAAAGTTCTGGGTCCAAAGCTATAAGCTGCAGATTTTAAGTTTACTTACTTAATTATAGGAAGTTAACTAAAGGCCCTCTGCTTTTTTTCCTTGTCATGATGACCAAGACAAGTGTGGTGCAGTAAACTCAACTACATGGAAAGTTACCCCAGTATATTTGTGTACCTCTCGACCATTTCCTCTTATCTAACAGAAGCAGGTGACCATTTAATGACCAATTAGGACACTGATTGTGATAGCTTGTATCATTTCCTCCAGCCTAACTTAAAGATATGCATTACTTCAACCAACTCATGACTCTGCTGACATATTGTTTTGTTTATTTTAGTTTATACATCATATGTCAGTTGAACAGAATTATTTTGTGTCTGGTAGAGTTGATCTGAAATTTCTACATATATAGTTTTATAAAAATCAAACCCTGGCAGGAGGGAACACCTCAGATTATGAGGAAATTCTGAGGTCCAGTTTAATAGAGAAAACTAAGAAGCCTTTAATAAAATATCTTTGACTCAAAGCTCTGTTTCATCCTTTTTTATTGAATATGGGACAATTTTAATCCCCACACAAGCTTTTCTTTGTTCTTCTCATTTATCATTTACTGTTAAGAAAAGGTAGGTTAGATACTGATATTCATTATATAATTGATATGTTATATATTTGACCCTGCTCTACCTCCATCTCACTGAAAACTTAATATATGGAACCAGCCAAGTATAATATGACTAGAATCTTTTAAATTCACCTGAATTAAGAATATGGCTATATTTTGGAGGTCATCTGAAGGTTTTTTAATATATGAAATTTCATTTCTGACAGTTATAAAATTTATTTTATATGCAACCTTTTGCCAAAGTTTAATAAGCTTTCAAGAACTGGGCCTCTTTTTATATGATTTTCAGTGGGGGGGGGGAATGCAAATGAACTATTCAGAGGGAAACATAGCTCACATATTTAGCACTGTAAGATAATAATAAAAAGGTTTAGCATTCACATGGAAACTTCATCTTTAAAATGCTTCATAAAAATTAACTAATTGCATCTTAAACACATATTATTCTCAAGGATCATGTTCTTTTTATCATATGAATTGCATATTTTAAAAGACCTGAGGAGACTTTAAAGGAAGTCTTTTAAGAAAACTTCATATTTACTCAGTAAAAGGTTGGATTTTTTATTGGTTTATTTTTCATTTACAATACTTTCAACTCTTGATGAACAGCAGAAAACATTCCAAAGTGTATTACAAGATATACATTTTATTGGAAAAATGAGGAACTTGTTGAATACCTCAAATAAATATTTGTGTACATATGTTTATAAATGCATGTATATGCATGCAAATTCTTGTGGGGTTGTACATGTATCTGTAAGTAGCATGAAGCTAAAGAGATGGGGTCACAAAATTCAGAGGGAGGGAGGAACACAGAATAAAAGCTTATTGTGCGGTTCAAAATTAAGTTGAACAAAGGTAAATTAAAATGGATAGGATTTTATGTTAAAAAAAAAAGATGGTGATGTTTTAATGGATTACAAATTCAATATGAGTCAACAGTATGACATGAAACCTCACAAATCTAATTCATGCTGCACTGGTAGCCTTAAAAGATCACTGTCCAGGGAACTACGGAGTGAAAAATCAAGCCAGGGCAAATCACAAAGCATATAGATAAGCAAAGGATGTTGGCTAGAAACCCAGAACCCACTCTATACCTCTTTCCTTCCTCCTCCTCTCCATTGGGGAAAAAAAGAACAGAAATCTAGTATCAAATATACAAATTGGCTATGCCCAATAAATCTATGTCTATCCACATTTTGAGTGCCATTATCACTCAAAATTGAGTGCCATTATCAGTGACATCTCTACTCAGCAATGGATAATGTTTCATCATGAAAACTCTAGAATTCTGACTGGCTGAAATTGCTTATTGGAATTCTTACAAGTCATTGTCTAAATTATTCTGTTGCTGCTAATATCACTCTGGAAAAATTCACAGAAATCCTTCAAAGTTTTTCTGAAAACACCTTCTTCATTATTTCCTACTGCACAATAATATTTCATCACATTTGTATAAAATGTTATTTAGTCATTTTCCAATTGATGGACACTCACTTGTTATTCAATTATTTGCTGTGCCACCACAAAAAATAGATGCTTTATTTCGGTGCATATGGACCATTCACCTATTTTATCTATTTCTTCAATCTTTGTATAAACCTGATGGTGGTATTCCTAGGTCCAAGGCAATTCCTAGGTCCAAAATATGTTATACTTATTTTGTAACCTGCGGTCTTTAGAATCTGAAGGAATATTGATGGTAAATATATGGAAAATGTTATTAAGGTATGATGTAGACAAACATTTCAAATTTCAAATGTCTAAAAATCCAAGTCAGTTTCTGGCTAAATCCCTTTAGTCTTCATCTCATTGTCACCATTATCATTATTATGAGCATCATTAAGTTCTTTATGGAACAGGTAATGAGTTAAAAAATTTCAAGTATTATATTTAATAATTTATTTAAATGTCAAAAACATAATAATTGCATAAATGCTAATTTCAGTTTTCTTATAATCAAAACTTAATTATAAAATTAATTGATTTGGTTTATTGTCAAATTTACATTATTAATACAATTAAGTTTTTAATTCTGGTGCCAGTGGGGCCTCATCACCTCATGCCTAGAATATTGGAATATCCTGCTGGTGGTTCTGCCAGCCTTAATTCTGCCCACTCCAATTCATCCTTCATTCAGTAAATAAAATGATTTTCCTAAAGTGCAGGTATGATCATATCACTTGACCCCCTATTTTTCACTCAATAAACTCTAGTGCCTTCCTGTAACTTCAGGATCAAATAAACCTTTTGAGATTCAAAATCCCTTATAATCTAGCATCTCTTCTAACTTTTCAGTCTTCTCAGAACTTACTCCGCAACATAAATTCTTCTGTCCAGTGATAGTGGTTTTTTCTGTGAAGACACTTCTTCTCTCAGCTCTGGGCTACCTGTCATTCAAAACCACTCATAACCTCAACATTAATTTCTTGAATCCTTGGCTTCCTTTAAGTCCCAAGTAGTAAAATCCCATCTTCTACAGAAATCTTTTCTCAACTTCTTTTAATTCTAATGCTTTCCCTCTATGTATAATTTCCTACTTATCCTGTATATATCTATGTATGTTAGGCAATTGATAAAGTTGAGGTGGTGTTGAGTATTAAAAACTGAATCAATCTACATGGTGACATTTCATGAATAGCTTATCCTGAGTCAACCATGATGTTCCATAGAATGAAAATCAAGCAGATCTTCCTTTTCTTCTTTTTGTAGTCCCAGCACTTTGAACAGTACCTTGTACATTGTAAGTTCTCAATAAATGTTTATTAATTGATTAGTATAGTGCTTTCTCTATTATAGAATACTGTTTTTCAGAACATTAAAACATTTCACTTTTCAGGAAGCCTAAGTATTTTACCATTTTTTTTCCTTTTTGTCTTATTTTTAAATATTTTATTTAATGTCATTGACATTATGAGACAAAATGCCTTTCATTTTTTTATGGTTTCATGATACTTTTGTAACCAATATATTGAGGCATCTCACAGATGCATAATAGACCAAATATAATCTGACCATAGCAAATTATAGCAACTTAATCTGCCTCCCTTGTTCCTGACACAAGACCTCTCTTAATGCTATCTAAAAACATAAGATCTTAAGTTTTATAACTAAGGAATTCAGAAATTTTAAGTTCAGTACCCTTAATCAGACATTCTATTGCAAGAAAAAAGAATGTTAAAAACCAGGTTAAAAAAAAAAAAAAGCTCTAATCTCACAGATGGTAAATGGTCAAGAGGAGGTCACTGAGATGTCTTGGTTAGCACGGAGGCAGAAGTCTGTTATTTCGCCCATAGTCAGCTTCAGTCTTATTTCTGCATGGCAGTCCCAGGGCAATTAGAATAACTAGCACACCAGAGCTTGCAGTCGAAGTGAAGTAGTGTCCCTCCTCAAAGTTCCAGAGCAGATAATAGTGCTTTTAGTCACTCACAAATCAGAGCACAGGCAAAGAGAGTAGTAAATACTTCTTCTTAAATCATAACATCTATGAAGAACTAAAAAATTACAGCTCCCCAGTAGTATCTTTGAAAATAGCAGAAAATCCTTGAGGTTTGGGACATTGAATTCTCTATCCTGGAAACAGAGTTCTAATTTAATAGAATAAAAATGCAAGTAAGATACTCAGAAAATGAGCAAATATTAAGAAAAAAATTATGATGATACAAAGTTACTATGGGGATAAGGAAGATTAAAACAGCTACTCAAAAGAAAATAACAAAGTCAAAGCTGCTACATCCATTGAAAGAAAAATATGAAATCATCTCACACAAAAGAAGAACTCAAAAACAATTTTTAAAATTAAATAAGAAAGGTAGAAGAAAAACTGGAAGCAGAAATAAGAGTGATGCAAGAGAATAATTAAAAATGAGTCAACAGCTTGGCAAAGGAAAAACAAAAAAAAATTACTGAAGAAAATAACACCTTAAAAGTATACTAAGCCAAATGTTAAAAGGGTACAAAAAGTCAGGGATAAAAAGAAAATCTTAAAAACAGAATTGGCCAAAAAAAGAAAAGAAAAGAAAGAAAGGCACATAAATTCACTGAAGGAAAAAAAATATTCCTTAAAAAGAATAGGTAAATGGAAAAGAGGTACAAAAATGAATAGGAGAAAAACCTTTCTTAAAAATTAGAATTGAGGGGGGGCGGAGCCAAGATGGCGAACTGCAGACAGCTTTCTCTGTGAACTCCTGGGACATTCCCTCAAACCCAGACAAAGTAAGCCTTCCAACTGGTTTCTAAGTGAGAGCACTGCCAAGCATTTGGACTACAAAGCACTTCTATCAAAGATCTACCGTGAAAGAACTCCGGAGAAGGTTAGCCTCAGGGGAAATCGGCCACTGGTCGCCCTAAGACTCCAGCCGGGGCGGAGGTCAGGGCTGCGATAGAGGGGCGGATTTTGGGCAACCAGGAAGCCCCTGGGAGACGCCTGGGCCACTTTGCTCTGCTTGCGGGCAGGTGCTTTGGCAGATCTGCCTTTGGAAAAAAGTAGATCGAGAGCAGCTGGAAACGTGGTCCTAGTGCGAATCTAGCCTGACCAGCCTCAGACCAGAAGTCAACTCGGCAAACTGCCCCAGGGCAAATACAAATTGTTGCAGTTTTCTCGGCTTTTGACCAATATACCAACTTTAAATTATGAGCAAGAAGCAGAAGAGAGCTCTCAACATAGAAAGTTTTTACGGAGAAAAAATAGAAAAGTCCCCAGATCCTGACATTATGAAAACAATCCCAGATGAAGCCACAAAGGCAGACTTAAGTTGGTCTCCCTTTCAGAAGGCTTACCTGGATGATTGCATTAAGAATCTCAAAAGAGAGCTAGAAGAAGAATGGGGAAATAAATTGAGATCAGGGCAACAGAAATATCAAAAACTGGAAAATAGGACTGGTGAATTGGAAAAAGAAAACAGTTCACTGAAAAACAAAATTGGTGAATTGGAAAAAATCACCAATTCACTGGAAAATAAAAATGGTGAACTGAAAATCAAAATTGGTGAATTGGAAAAAGACAACAATTCACTGAAAAACAAAATTGGTGAATTGGAAAAGGACAACAATTCACTGAAAAATAAAACTGGCAAAATGGAAAAAGAATGCATGGAATCCAGAAATTCAATTGGCCAGCTACAAAAGGAGCTAAAAAAGATAACTGAAGGAAATAATACTTTAAAAATTAAAATTGAACAAATAGAAGTAAATGATTCAATAAGACTTCAAGAATCAGTTAAACAAAAACAAAAAAAATGAAAAAAAT
>JAJPUD010034963.1:0-10555 GCA_023553655.1 Myrmecobius fasciatus | reverse complement strand
TTTTCAGGAAATTTAATGTTGTATTCATTCCATCTCTTCCAAGAATAAAAAAAATACTGCATGAAAAAATTACATTATTGAATATCTTAAGGCACAAAGAGCTTATTTTTACTATTTGTTTACATTATTCTAGTCCTAGTATTTATCTATGTAAATATTAGAAGAACCCTTCCACAGTTCATGAAAGTACTAATGGTGGAGACTACATGATTTGAAAATATGTGTAATATAGAAACAGATATTAAGAATAATTAGAGAGATTAAGAATAAACAGAGATCTTGCATCAGACACATTTATTGTGTCAAATTGGAAAAATTATGTAAATTCTCTGAAACTCAGTTTTCTCAAATGTGAAATAGTGAAATAGTATTTACATAATAGGTTGTTATTGCTGTAAGATAAGATAATGTATATAAAGTGTTTTTTTTTCAAATTAATAGGTAGTCATACTAGTAGTAGTAGTAGCAGTAGTAGTAGTAATAGCAATAACAGTACTGAACCAGCTAAATAGTTCAGTGTACATAGTGCCATACCTGGAGTTTTAGGATAGCTCATCTTCTTATTTTCATATATGACTTCACACATTTACTAACTGTGGGACCTGAGTCAGTTACTTTATTATTGTTGCCTCAATTTCCTCATCTCTAAAAGGAGCTGGAGAAGGAAATGGCAAACTCTGCCAGAATCTTTGTGACACTAACTAAAGTACAAAGAATCAGGCATGACAAAAATTATCCAACAACAAAAACATATCAGGCACAGTGATGAACGTTAGGGCTACAAATAAAGGTAAAAAAAAGTCCTTTTTCAAGGACATGAGATTTAAGGGAGAAAGCTTCATACCAATCATTAGGTACAAATGAGATATAAACAGCATAAACTGAAAATAATATCAAAATAAAAGCGCTTCTTTTAATGTAACTGGGAAATATTTCTTCAACTAGATGGAAATTTAAATGATACTTGGGAGGGGATCATGAAAGTCGAGAGAGAGAGAGAGAGAGAGAGAGAGAGAGAGAGAGAGAGAGAGAGAGAGAGAGAGAGAAAGAGAGAGAGAGAATTCCAACAGAGGAACAGTAAAGGAAAATATTCAATCTAATAGAAAGTGATACTAAAACAAAATAAGAAGGAAAAAATTACTGCCAAATAAGAATTACAGTATGAAATGCAAAATCAATAATTTTGATGATATAAAATTTTAAAAAAAAGTTTTGTACAAGTATAACCAGTGCAGACAAGATTAAAAGGCAAGCAGAAAACTGGGGAAGCATTTTTTGTATCCAAGGGTTCTGATAAAGGCCTTATTTACAAAATATATAGAGAACTGAATCAAATTTATAAGAATACAAGACATTCTCCAATTCATAAATGGTTAAAGGAAAAAAAATACAATTTTCAGATGAAGAAATTAAAACAATTTATAGTCATTCAAAAAAAATACTCTAAATCAATATTGACCAGAAAATGCAAATTAAGACAATTCTGAGGTACCACTACATATCTCTCAGATTGGTTAGGAAGACATGAAAAAATAATAACCAATTTTGGAGAGGATGTGGGAAAATTGGGACACTAATACATTGTTGATAGAATTGTGAGCTGATCCAACTATTCTGGAGAGCAATTCGGAACTATGCCCAAAGGGCTATGAAACTATGAAATAAAAATCCTTTGATCCAGCAGTGTTTCTATTAGGCTTATATCCCAAAAAGATTTTAAAGGAGGGAAAGGGACCCACATGTGCAACAATCTTTGTGGCAGCCCTTTTTGTAGTCCTTTTGTGTAAAACGCAAGGTTTTACAAGGGTGAATGTGGAAAACCATATTTGCATGTGCTTTGAAAATAAAAAAGTTATTATTTTATCAAAGAAAGCAAAAGAAAATATTGACTAGAATAGGATTATTTTATGTCACAGCATAAATAGCAAAGATCATAGGATAAGTGAAGGAGAATAAAATATAAATAGCTTAGATGGTATGAATGAGCCAAGTTATGAAAAGCAATGTCATAAAAAACCATCAAAGAGAGACTATGGAGTGGGTTGTTGAGATGAGTGGATCTTGCGTAAGATGAGAAGATAATGTGGATAGAAATATGAAAACACAGGGGCTGAATGCTTGCAGGCAGTTTGGATCTGTAATACTTTCTCTTCCCACTACAAATTTTTCTACCCAGATCAAATCATTCGTTCATTTATTCATTCATTCATTTCATTATATATTTTGTTTAATTATGTTTTATTCCACCAACTTAGCAATACTGTTTCCTAACATAAAACCAAAAAAGTCATAATAGTTGTTTGTATTATACCTTGAGAGGCTTAAAGAAAAGATATTTTATTAAATAAATATGGAGTGACAAGTTCTTTAACATCATCATAAAAGAGACAATTAGAAAAAAGAAATATGAAATTTCCTGTGTATAATAAGAAATATGCTGTTATTTATCTTTTAACAAAATTATATCAAAACTATACAAACAACTCTGATAGAGGTACTAGATATTTATAGGATATCCCCACTTTTTGTCCAGAAAGCTAAGGTCTGATAATCGTCAATTCCTTCCTATCACAAGATTGATTGTGTGTGTGTGTGCATGTGTGTGCATGTATTTTAAGAAGAAAGAGGGAAGTTAAATACACCATCAACTTTTTTATTCCACTATTCAAAATGTTTGGCCAGTCACTTGACTTTCAGAACTTTCACTTGCTCATTGTAAGATTTCATAAACTTAGATTCTCCTTATTCTGAACTATAAACACCTTCCCTTCTTTAGGGGACATTAGATCTAGAATGAGTATTTTTTTACTCATGTGTTTTCCACCTCCTAGTAAGCAGCCAATACAACATTTTCCACCTATTTGGTACAGAAGCTCATTACCCTAACTAATGTAATTGTGTATGCTAGTGAATTTATGAATCTGATTTTTGTTCACTAAATGTATTACTTCGATTTAATCACACAATGCTACAATTCAAATCTATGTATGTAAACATCTGGGTTTGACTGGAATATAAACTACTTTTGTCTGATGCAGAATGTCATACTAATGAGCTCTCAGCCAAAGTGTAAAGCCTTTTCAAATATCACATTAGTTGAAATTAAGCTTAAAGTTTATAAGCAAATGCTGAGATTTGTTGTTAACTGAATGAGATAGAGTTCCATTCCCTAATAAAATGTTAATGCAGCATGAATCTGTAAAGAATTGAAACATACACAAACAACAACAAAGAAACACCATAATGGCACTTCTCGTGCTTATCAATATTTATGCATCAATAACATATTATTAATTTATTTAAGTGTTTGGAGTCTTGGTTGAAATAACAAATATCTTCCTTTTGATTTATCTGAAAGATTGTTATGCCAGTCTAACCTCTCAATGAAAATAGCAGCACTAATGGCATATTTGATATGCCATTACTTTTTCATATTCAAAAAATGATGCCAACAAAATATCAGTTGCTTCCAAAAAATCTCATTAGCTCCCAGAATAGCATATAAAATTTGAAAATATATGTAAAACACTTTGGAAACCTAGCATTATTAACTCTTGTTATTGAGATTGTAGTTGTTGCAATAACTATTTGTAGTATATAGAATGAAATCATTTATCTTTTTAAATACAGTATATATTATGATAAACTGGTTAAATTAGTGGATTAGATTCATTAATTAATTAAAGTAAATTAAATCTAGGGGAATCTTATTTTTGACTTATTTCATGAATTTTATTACTTAGGCATAAAAACAAATTTTGAACAAATATGAGGCACAGTGGTCCAACTCTGAGGATTTAAGTTGTAAAAACAATGCTAAATTGTTAGTGGATATTTTCTTACCTGGGTCTCTCTTATGCCAATGAAATTACAGGTCTGGTCCTAATTCTGATAATATGCCATGCACTGGTTAGGTAACAGACATGTGAATTACAGTCCCTGACCTGAAGGAGGGCACAACATGTACAAATAAGTACATATTCATGCATGTATGCCTCTATATATTTGTGTGTTGCACATGTACAAATTATTTAAAAAAAGAGTAATTAACAAGTGGAGGAACCAAGAAGGGTTATTTGTAGAATGGGAGACTAAAAACAATCTTCAGAAGAGCTAGAAATTCAAAAAAAAAATCGAGTTAGAGAAAGGGCATTCCTTGCATAGAAAAGATGAAATATTCTCTGCTACACAATCATATGCTTGAATGTGGAATTATGTGACAGAGAGTAATATAATATTAATTTGGAAACCTAATCTAGCACCATATATGGAAGGGCTCTAAAGATGAAACCGAAGTTCATATTTTGTCTTTTAAGCAATTAAAAAGTCATTGATTCTTCTAGAAAAAGGAAGTGGTGGGGTTAGATGTGCATATCAATTTGACATCTTTGTGAGCAATGAATTAAAGAAGGCTGTGGAGAAACTGGAAGACTTGTTTAGAAAACATGTTCTAAACATCTTGTACCCTAGAAATTTGACTGCTGCCATTAATCTCAATTTAAACTGCAAAATATTTGGAGATATGACAAAGCTTTTGGCATTTTTTTTAAAAAGTTGAATTTTCATCTAATGTAATGTACTAGTTTAGAAGTCTTTACTGAAGAAGGGGATAATTACTCACTATTTTAATGAACTCACTTTAGTCTGACTGATTAAATAAAAAAAAGTTCAATTTTATATTTTGTGAATTACCTTTATTGTTTCATTTGTTTCTTTACCTGAAACTTTTGCTTCTAAGCAAGGCTAAATCTTCAGAATGACAAATATGTTTGAAAATTTGTTTTTTAATAGTATATTTCTATTATCATCCAGAAATTTAGCTTCATAAATAAAACCTCAATTTTCAAAAGACCAATATATTATTCAAAAACAAATTACTTAATGTTCTCTCCAATTAACACCACTTTTGTCTTCCAGGGAAAAGTATGTTGCAATGGGAACTATGCTACATGGAGAGTCCACAGAGCTGATTTGTAGAGATTGCTCTTTAAGTGGAACTTTGGATAATACTAAATCTGAACTTCCATTTCTTCATCTCTAAATTAGCAAAAAACTAGATCTATCTTTTTCACAAGTTTGTGTAAGACTACATGTCAGATGCAGGATATGTGAAAGTGCTTTCAAAAATATAAACTACAAGTATTTGACCACACAAATTTAAAAACATAAACTAATCACATAATGATAATATCAAAAGTTCATAGATTTAGAACTAGAAGTTTTACTTATTAATATAGAAGCAAATTAATTATCACATTATAACTATCTACTTCTGCCAAATTTGAGGTAAATCTAAATGTGAAGTTCCAATATTATGGATAGCCTTCTTTCACTATTGAGTAAGCTTTTGTTTCTAAAGTTTTAACTTGTATATAAGCCTTAATCTACAGATTTAAAAATATCTGAAGATTATCTGATTCTTTATAGTTATTTTTCTATTTCGTTTAGATATTTCAAGTCAATTAAATTTAATTTGATTTTCCAAGAGATCAATAATGTTATGTTTTCTTTCATTTTGTTTTTTTTTTTCTTCTCTTTAATTTCTTGAGCAATTGTTTACCAATAAATAATATCGTAGAGAGGATGGACCTTGGATAAAGAACATTTCATCATTATTTTTAAGAAAATTCAAGTAGGGGGAGAGGGGAAGCCAAGATGGCAGAGAGCAGACAGGATTCACTGTGACCTCCTCTGACCTTCTCTCAAACCAACAACAGATTAAGCCCCTAAGCTGATTTTGGAGTCAAAGCACCCCAAATATTTGGAGTACAACACATTCCCAGAAGAAGTTAGCATGGAAGAACTTCAGAACAGGTCTGTTTCAGTAGGGCAGGGGGACAGTTTGTAGAGCCCAGACAGCATCTCCAGGAGACAGGGGAGGAAGCCAGGCCAAGATTCAGACCATTGCAGTTTCTAAGCACCTGGGAAGCTTTTGTAAGCCTGTTAGTCACTCTGCCCTGGTTGCAAGCAGGTAGTTTGGCAAATTTGCCCTTTTGTAAAAAGTAAATTGTAAACAGCTGAGTCAAGGAAAAGCACTGGACTTAGCTGCCATTACCCAGCACTGGAAATCAGTCAGCATTACTGCCCCAGGGCAAATTAAAGCAGCTGTCACTCCTTTGTTTGGAAAATACCTTGTCTTTAAAAAATGAATAAAAAACAGAAAAGAAGTCTCCCCATAGACAGCTTTTGTGGAGAGTGAGAAGAACCTCAGATCCTGAAGTACCTAAAAGTAAAGCAACTCCAGAGGAAGCCCCAAAGGGAGACATGACCTGGTCCCCATTTCACAAGGCTTTTTTGGAAGATAGCATAAAGAATCTCAATAGAGAGTTAGAAGAAAAATGGGGAAATGAAATGAGATCATTGCAAGAAGCTAGGGAAAAAGCATATAATGCTCTACAAAACAAATATGAAAAAGACACCAATTCACTGGAAAACAAAATTGGCGAAATGGAAAAAAAATGCAGTGAACAAAAAAATTCAACTGGCCAATTGCAAAGGAGCTAAAAAAAGTAACTGAAGAACATAATACACTAAAAATTAGAATTAAACAAATAGAATTGAATGAATCAATAAGACTTCAACAATCAGTCAAACAAAAACAAAAAAAATGAAAAAGTAGAAGGGGACCTTGTGTTTGTAGGGGTTAACTTTGCCTGTTCTTTTCAGGAAGCAACATGGTTTCTCAGAATTTGCATTCTGAGCTGGGACTCAGGGCTACCCCACTGCTGTGCTTCTCTGCTGAGCCAGAACTGAGGGTCTTGATTGCTGATCTGCTGTTTAAGATTCTCCCCCTGAATCTGCATGAACAGGGCTGAACACCCCTTTCACCCCAAAGAGACTGACCTTTCTTTAAGTCCTTCCAATATATCTTGAGCTAGAGAGGTTTTATTCCATTAGGCTTTGTTTAGAGGCTTGTTTTCATGTGGTTTTCAAGGGAAACTGGGAGAGTTCCAGCAGCAGCATCCTGACTTCACTCCATCATCTTTGTTTCCACAATTAGAAGTCTCAACTTCATAGATTGAAAACCTTTAGTGTTTGACTTTCAGCACTGAATTCATAAAACTGGCATAGAGGATTAATGTATCAACAAGGTCTGGGTTAATGTTCTTTTGTTTCCTACTAACTGTGTGACCAAGGACTAGTCACTTATCTACTCAGTGCTCCTAAGACATGGAGTCATAGCCTTTCCATAACATGAATCCCTTAAGTAATTTGATAAAATCTGGCACCCCCTTCTTAGAATAAAGTTTCTAAATGAAGAAATAAAATATTGACAGTTACAAAAAAAATTTTAAAACGTCCATTAACCCAGAAAATTATTTTCTGCTACAATATTATTCTCTAAGACTACTAGCTCTGGGGGAGTTGAAAATCTGCATTAGTGGAGAGTTTCTGCACTTTCACTTTACAGATGAACTCTGGTCTTCTCTTCTCACCTTTTCTTCCAAAAGAAAATGCTACTTAGTAACACGATTAAGTGTCAAGCCATTTATATTTGGTTTCTAGTCTCCTCACTAAGTTTCACATTCCCACAATTCAGCCCTCACTTTATTCTGACACATTCAAAATATGCTAAGATGGCATTAAATGCCAGGAGGTTTAGCAAAATCACTGTTCTCATTTAAATGCATACCCGATTTTCCTAAAGTTCACTGCAATAAGTAATAGCTTTTAAATACTTGACATTATGCAGAATAGGATGCAGAACACTAGCTATTACTTATGTCTAAAAAAATTATCAATGACAAAACCTGAAACTTCTCAAAGTTAGGACTCATTCTAAAAATAAATATTAAATAAAGGATTATTTGATTTGTGGCTACAAATACTCACTATCACTAAGATTCACATCTTGGAAGAAAGACAAACAAACTTGTTGAAGATGAAAAAAATATAGTTATCAATGTGCTATTCGAAGACTGTGGCTACAGAGTATGATCACTGCTGAAGCAACACTTACTTTAGTCACTTGACATTAGCAGATTTTATATCTGATATATTTATTTGACACATCTTATGACAATACTCAGATTAATATTGCTTCTTACATAAGAGACCTGGGAATAGAAGTTTATTTAATGATAGTTTAAAAAAAATATAATTACAAAAAAACCAAAAAAACAAAACTTCAATCTTTGATAACTTTGATGTACTTTCAAAAAAATAAACTTCTCCCTACTTCCATCTCTTCAACCTCTTCAGAAGTCCAGACCTCTTTACCACTTAACTCCTCATTGCAATCTGCCTCAAAATATTATCTGATAGGGGTGGAGCCAAGATGGCGAACTGCAGACAGCATTCTCTGTAAGCTCTTGAGACCTTCCCTCAAGCACAGACAAATTGAGCCTCTGAACTGGCTCTGGAGTGAGGGCTTCACCAAACACTTGGACTACAATGCACTTCTATCAAATATCTACTTTGAAAGAACTTCTGAGGTCAGTTTTAGACGAGCAGGGGATCGAGCAGCTCCCAGCGCTCAGACGCCAGGGCGCAGCCGGGGTGCAAGTCCGGGGCTGGGATGGACCAGAAGATTTTAGGCTGCCAGGAAGTCCCTGGGAGACCCTTGGGCCACTTTGTTCTGCTTGCGGGCAGGTGCTTTGGCAGGTCTACCTTTGATAAAGGGTGGATTGAGAGCAGCTGAAAGTGTGGTCCTAGTGCAGATCTAGCCACATCAGCCCCAGACCAGAAGTCAACTCCGCAAACTGCCCCAGGGCAAATTGAAATCCCACCTGCTGCTGCTGCCACTGCTGCCACTGCTGCCCCTGCTGCTGCTGGGGCTGCAGAATTCCCTGCTGTTAACTGATACCTCAGCTAAACATAATGAGCAAGAAGAAGAGAGCTCTCACCATAGACAGCTTTTATGGAGAGAAACTAGAGCAGTCCCCAGATCCTGAGATTCTGAAAACAATCCCAGATAAAGCCACAAAGGTGGACTTAAGCTGGTCTCCCTTTCAGAAGGCTTACCTGGAAGATTGCATAAAGAATCTCAAAAGAGAGCTAGAAGAAGATTGGGGAAATAAACTGAGAGCAGTGCAAGAAGGAAACATCGCCCTGCAACAGAGATGTGAAAAACTGTAAAATAAGTCTGGTGAATCAGAAAAAGACAAAAATTCACTGAAAAACAAAATTGGTGATTGGAAAAAATCACCAACTCACTAGAAAATAAAAATAGTGAATTGGAAAAAGATAAAAATTCATTGAAAAACAAAATTAGTGAATTGGAAAAAGACAACAATTCACTGAAAAATAAAATTGGGAAAATGGAAAAAGAATGCAATGAACCAAAAAATTCAATTGGCCAGTTACAAAAGGACCTAAAAAAGATAACTGAAGGAAATAATACCTTAAAAATTATAATTGAACAAATTGAAATGAATGACTCAATAAGACTTCAGGAATCAAACAAAAACAAAAAAATGAAAAAAAAATAGAAGAAAATATGAAATATCTCCTAGGAAAAACAACTGACTTGGAAAATAGATCCAGGAGAGACAATCTAAGGATTATTGGACTCCCTGAAAATAACGATGAAAAAAGAACCTCGATGCTATCTTCCAGGAAATCATGAAAGAGAATTGCCCTGATGTTTTAGAATTAGAAGGCAAAGTTGGTATTGAAAGAATCCACCGATCACCTCCTGAAAGAGACCACAAAATTAAAACCCCAAGGAATATCGTGGCCAAATGTCAGGACTATCACACCAAGGAAAAGATATTACAAGCTGCTAGAAAAAACAGTTCAAATACCAAGGAACTGTCATTAGAATTACACAGGATCTGTCAGCTTCCACATTGAAAAATAGAAGGGCCTGGAACCAGATATTCCGAAAGGCAAAAGAACTTGGATTCCAGCCAAGAATAAGCTATCCAGCTAGAATGAGCATCATCTTCCAGGGAAGAAAATGGTCATTTAATGATACAGGAGAATTTCACCTACTTGTAATGAAAAGACCAGATCTGAAAAAAAATTTGACCTCCAAACACAGAACTCTAGAGAAGCTTAAAAAGGTAAAAAGGAAAGAACTCTTGAGATATATATCTCTACTAGGGGTATCCTTAAAGAATGGGGGTATAATTTGATTTTACTTTGATAATATGAAAAAGAGAACTAGAGGGGAAAAGGATATCATACTGGGGAAAAGAGGGGGGGAAAGTGTTAAAATAAGATCTAAAAAAAAGGAGGTAAAAACAAGGTAAAATCACTTGAAGAGGCAAAGAAAACCTAATATAATTGAGAGAAAGAGGGGAGGGAGATGAGCATTGTGTACATCTTACTCTCATAAGGTTGGGCTCTAAAAGTGTATATCAGACATTTGATTTCACATAGAAACGTGTCTGTTGCTAGAGGAAAGTGGGAGGGAAAGGAGGAAAAGTAAGGGACAAACTAATAGAAGGGAAAATAGAAGAATTAGGGGAAAGGAGTAAAAACAGGGGGGAGGGAATCTAAAAGGTGGAGTATTGCTTGGGGGAAGGGGTCATCAAAAGCAAAGTACTGAGGAGGGGGGAAAGGAGAAAGGGGAAAGGAAAGGGGAAAACATAACTTGGGTAAATAAGAT
>JAJPUD010034962.1:0-10556 GCA_023553655.1 Myrmecobius fasciatus | reverse complement strand
AGAAGCTGGAATCACTGGCTCGGGTGGTAGCCTCCCTACCCCCCCCCTTTATTCTGTTCTAGCCAGCTTCATCACCCGTCTGTGACTGTCAGCTTCAAGAGGCAAGTTGTCACAGCTGAGAGGACAACTGCTCAAAGAATCACATCCACTTTCCAGGAGGACCTAATTCAAAGTCAAAGTGACCTCCATAGGTAGGAAAGGACATTCAGGAAGGGTGTTCCAAAAAGGTGAGCTCCAGGGATTTGTCCTTAGCCTTTTTTTGTCATTGACTTGGATGAAGGCACAGATGAGATGCTTGGCCCATTTTCAGATGAAACAAAACAAAGAGGGAGTAACTAAGTATGTTGGATTGTTGAGTCGGGAGTCACCATGATTCTGACTGGTGGAATTACAGGCCCAACCGAATCTGATGGAATATAATGGAAATAAACATAAGGTCCTACATCTGGGTTAACAAAATGGGGTAGAAGATCAGACAGGTCTGGTTAAAGGACAGTTCCTTTGCAGCAAGTCTTGAGGTCTTAACAGATCACTTGCTCTTTATGAGTCCACTGTGAGATGTGGTGTGGTCAATAGCACTTTTAGACTTTATTGAAATCCAGAACTCCCAGGACTACAGGTGACAATTGTTCTGCACCCTGCCTCAATCCGAGAGTGTTTGGAGGATTGTCCTTCATTCTCAGTACCATGTTTTAAAGAAGGACCTTGGTGTTATAAAGGAGATTTCTGGCCAACTACAGGTTCAACTAGGTGGCCTTTGAGACTCCTTCCCCCTCTCGAATTTCTGCCAAGGTGAAGTGCATCAGGATGGGGGCCGACAGGATGGGGGAGAGAATGCAGCCCAAGCCGCTTGAGGATCAGTTGAAACAACTCTTGGGAAGAAAAGGGAAGGGCAAGGAGGAGAGGGGGAGGACATAAAGGAGGGATGGGACACACACTGTCTTTAAATTTTGGAAGGAGTAAGCCTGCTCTGCTGACCCCAAGGGGAAGGAAGAGAAACAAGTAAGCAAAGTTTTAGAAACTCTTCAGATATCAGCTTGATGGGATGAAAAATCTGCAACTAATTAGAAGCGATTCAAGAGTGGAAGAGGCCATCTCTGGAGGTAGTAAGTGTCCCATCACTCCAGAGAGGGTTTCCAGTGGGGACTGAGAACTTTTGGGAGGACATTCCAAGCACTGAAGGCCTGCAGAAGCACACTTACATTTGATTTACAACAAGCCTGGAAGGGAGGTCATCTGGAGGTTGTTATTTTGGGCAGGACCTGTGATTTTCATCACTTTAAGGACTTCAAGGGAGGGAGGAAAACTCCTCCCAATGCATATTAGCCACTGCTCAGGCCCTGAACACCCTGAGACTCTGGGAGCCCAAATGGTTAGCCAGCAGTGGAGGAGGTCTGAATCAATCTTTGAGGTCGGCACTCTATCCACTAGGCCATGAATGAGGTAGAGGCATAGATGGCCTAGGCAGTTTCCAAAACTTTTTCTAGCTCAGGTGTTCACTGAACCATCCTACTTCTGCCACCGACGTCCCCGCTCAATTTTAGTCCATTTTGTCTTCTGGTACCACAGGACCTTATTTACCTTCCATCGCCCATGTATGAGTTGCTTCACAGAAACGCGTTTTCCGAAGTACTGACGCCTGTTGCCTTGTGTACCCAACCTCTTTTTGTAATGATTTTGTTGGAAAGTTTTGTCACACATTTTCTGTCTTTCCCTCTTCACTAGAACATCTCCTTTTCCTTTTCCCCCATCCTGAAGAACCCATACTCTTGATGAATCAGGGTTATACTTATGCCCCCCAATTCTATGCTGTGCTGTAATATCCAACATGGATCATGCAATTAATGAAGTCTGTTTAAGCAGAAAAGGAAAGGGGGCTTCTTTAATCCTTAGCAGCAGAGTTGGAATGAGTCACATGGCCTGACATCAGTGTTCCCAGGTAACCATGTGACGGGAGACAAAACACCTCTGAATTCTAATGGACCTTCACATTTTGGAGGGGAGGGAGTTTGAGAAGCAGTCCCAAGTCATGAGTTCTAATTCTGGCTCCATGGCACCTCAGCCAAATCTCTCTAGCCCTAAAATTTCCCTTCTGTCCATGGAAAGAATCCCTTTGTTGTTTGGGGGATTCTAGAGTGCAGTCAGTACAAGGAAGCTTGAAAACCTAGACAGGACTGTAAGCCGGCTTGATTGAGGAGAAATAGAATAGAAGATGGGAGGGTGGAAATGGGACTTTTATGAAAACGTTTTGCACAACTTCACATGTGCTTTCTTCATGAGGTGTGGGGTGGACATAAAGGAGAGAATCTGGAACTCGGTGTTTGGAAAAACTAATGTAAAATTGTTTTAAATATAGCTGAGGAAAAATAAAAATATTAAATGAGAATGAAGAAAAGAAGGGAGTGTGGAAACAGGTTCACTGGGATCCCAACAGAATTGAGCACCTAAAGGGTCTCACTGGGCCCTCAATGGTCAGATCTTTGGCTAGCGGCTGCTGTGGAGACAGCACAGGACCCAGGCACATGGGTACATTACCTCTGGGCAGGTGGATTATTTATCCACTTGACAGGGGCGAGTGTCCCATCATAAGATGGTGGGCATGTGGGCTTCACCATCCCATGGATGGTACCTGCACATGGCCACGCAGCCATACATCCGTATCCATCAGCATACGGGGCCTCCATAGCTTCCCTCCTGTGGGGCTACCTGCCCCTCCAAGCCTAACAAAAGGGGCTTCTTCCCCCGAAGTCTGGGGTTAGATCACGGAGGGCAGGAAAAGATACTTCTTTGGATGCTTTAATTGTTCTAGTCAGGAAAGAATGTGTCCTTTAACATAGCCCTCCCAGTCCAAAGAAGAAAACAGTATCTTCTTTATCCGTCAAGTTAGTTAATTAGCATCTGTTAAGCTCCCACTGGGCCTTCTTCCATAGGATAAAGAGAAGGGAGTGAGTTCCTGGAACTATTCAGACCCTCCGAGTTTTCTTTTGTAACCATAAAGTGATTGGGGGAAGGGAGGTACACAAGGACACATTCAGTTCTTGTCAAAGAGGCATCTCCCAGAGACACAAAGAAATATAGTAACAAATAGCAAATATAGGCCAAAATGGAGTCAATCCTGTTGCCCTCCGTATACGCGCTTAACTCTTCTAATCTGGGTCAAGTGAGAGCAGCCATTAGGAGCTGGGGTCTGGGGCCACCTGGGGCTTGCTGTTGATTCCCACTGGGGGGAAGGGGAGCTGGGTGCAGCCATCACTTTGACCGGGAGATATTCCCAAGGAGTGGGACCTCTGAGACTGCCTGAGCTGAGCTGGAGAGGGTTGGAGGCCTCTCAGGGTTACAGCCATTTCTTAGCAGTCATCTTGTGGGGGGGGGTCATGGATATATTCAGACCCCCCCCTACTTTTGACAGAAGGGATTTGAGACTCAACAGAGTCGGGTGATCTGTGGCAATTCATAAACTTCACAAGTGCCAGGGCCAATTCTTCTGAAGAGAAATGGTGATTTTTTTTTTTTTACATTTTTTGCACTTAATCGTATTTTAGTTTTTTTTCCAATTACACGTAAAGACTTTTCCCCATTGATTTTTGTAAGATTTTCAGTTCCAAATTTTTCTCCTTCCCTCCCCCTCCTCCTCCTTCCCCTAAATAATAAACAGCATGACGTAGGTTATACATGTTCAGTTACGTTGAGAAAGAAGAATCAGAACAAAAAAGAAGAATATCTGCAAACTAGCTTGTGCACTAGTGGTTGGAGACCCGCCCTTCTGACTGGACACCTGTGTCAGAGGTCAGGTTCTGGGAGTCTTAGTGCCGGCCCACCCAGGAGTTAGTCTTCTGAAGAGGTGAGGAGTTTCCCTAGGAGGAGTTCCCCGGCAAGCCAATCTTGTTAGAGTCCTTTGTACATCCAGATCATAGCAGTACCTGTGTTTCAGCACTTTTGCCTCCTCCCTTGTCTATACACAATATCTGTACAATATACAATGAAACTATATACAATAAAATTCAATTCAACTCCCGTTAGGCTGTGAGGGAAAGAAATCCCGAGGTCCCCGAAGTGTTTCTGGAGGGAAGCTATAGAAGAGGAAGAAAAGACTGAAGGGGAGATGAGTCAAGAGGCCAAAGTTGAGGGCTCCTGAAAGACCATGGCAGCTGGGAATGAGGCTTCCTTTCATTCTCTACCATCCAATAAACATTTATAAAGGCTTACTGTGTGGCAAGCATAGAGCTGGTGAAGGGTCGGAGACTGAGAGCTGGTGGAAACTTGAGAGACCATTAAGTCCGGCTTCCTTATGAAGTGATAATGTGAAATAAAAATATGAAGTAGATTTGGGAGAGTGTGATTGTAAAAGAATATTTAAAAAATAGTATAATGGTTCAACTCGTGACATGAAACACTCGGGACAGAGGCATCCACCACAGATAAGAGATTTGCCATTTATTTACCTGAAATAGCTTACAGGCTTAAATAAACAAGTGCGACTAGGCAAGGCAAAAATCATACTGATTGACCAATTTGCTTTTGGGGGACACAACTTTTTAGACATCAGAGGGAGAAGGGGGAAATCAGGGTGAGATCTAGAGACTTACAAGGATATATATATATATATATATATATATATATATATATATATATATATATGGAGATGTTGAGGCCGTCATAAAGACAGTTTGGGAAAACTGAGTTTCCAGCAAGGTTATCTCAAATAGGCTAACAAAAGAGTCTGGGAAAAATGACCTGATTATGATTAATAATAGGAATGGGATGAGTTCATTTTAGCAATTCCTGAGAATAAACTGGCTCAGTGTTCACATCATTTATTTTTTGGAGGGGGAAACTGAGTCACAGGCAATTGAAGTGAATTGAACGGAGCTGCACCGCGAGTCTTCCAATGCAGCAAACACTGAGTGAATGCTTGCAGAGTGTGAGATGTGCAAGATAGAGGGTACCGAGGCAGAAAGAAAAGCAGCCCCTGCTCAGAGGACTCTGCTTGTAGATATGACATGTGGACCGAAGAGTGAGTGTGATGAAAGGCCGAGAGAGCAGAGGTAGGGGCAGGAGGGCTGGAGCCTTAAGGAAGTGCTTTCTGAGGAGAACAGGGGAGCAGATGTTAGGGGACTAGGCAGCTGCATGCATCTATGAGAAGGGGAAACACTGTGTGTTCGCTCTCCAATCGGTCTATGGGATAGGCCTAGCTGAAGGGCAAGGAGTGAGCCAGTGGTAGCCATAAGAGTTAAGCAGATGGCTGGGATGAAGGGGGGGGGGAACTGAGGAACAAAGGATGGGACGACAAAAGGCTGGCACGGGATTGGCAAACCGTCCCCAGAGTCCGGTAGCGGGAGGCAGCCCCCTGTACCAGAAGGGCCTTGGAGATGTCCATCAGGAGTCACAAGCAGTACTGGGAGCCTCAGGAAAAGTGGAGGTGATGGTGTGCCAAGGGGGCAGCTCTGGAGAGCCTGGGAAACAGGAGTGCTAAGAGCCGGGTTCCCATGATGCTGTGCAATAGTCTCAAGTTCTAGTCATGACACTGAAAAAGAAGCTTGGCTTTTGAATCCCCCAAATCCAGCATCATTTCATAACTGGTTGAAAAGCAGTTTGCTTTGCTCTGGTCTCTGGGAGAGGAGGGGTGGGGACCACATGAGTTCTGAGATCTGGGAAAGATGGAGATTAGCATTGAGGAAAGGAGAACCTTAGTGCAGCTGATAGGAGAAGAGGCTGACCCGGCTGTTCCCGACAAAGCCCAGCTCCCCATTAAAACTGTAAGAAATGGGGTAGCTCCATTTGAGTTGGGCTGAGCGGGCTTTGCCCCCGCGCTCGTTCTTACTTACGCCTCCCCCCCTCCCTTCTGGGGGACACGGCCTCCTGTTCTCTCACTTCATCCCAAAGAAAACAGGAAAACACTTTGATCCCTGTCTTTGCTCTGCATTTTGACTGGATGGACTTGAGTGTGAATAAGCTCTGTGAGCCAGGGGATTTTCAGCCTTTTATCTCTTAATTGTGCACAGAAAGACTCTGTTCCTGGTAGAGCAATTGAAGGCATCACTTGGTAGTTGGAGGAGTTGGTAGTTTTCTGGGGGAGCGGGGCGGGAGGGGGCGCAGCTGAAATTCCAACTCGATTTGCTGCCAAGGGGGGCCCCTTTGGACCACCTAGAATGCCTTGGTGGCCTGCCGCGGGCCTTTCTGCCTCTGGGAACAAGAGCCAGTGTGTACTCTGGCTGGTTCATTGAGGCATCTGTGAGTAAGTGTGTGTGTGAGTGTGTGTGTGTGTGTGTGCGCACGCGAATGTGTTCTGTCTCTTTTCTTGCTGTCAGATTCTGGCCTCTCTTCGGAGTTGCCGGTACATCCGAGGCCCCAGACACCCCCCCACCCCCCCCCTTTCTAATTGGCGGCTTCTCTGTAGGAGTCTGAGAAGTTAGAGAAGCCAGCTCTTTGTTGGAATCGTGTGTAAATTGAGTCCAAATGGCGGCCAGAGGGCCTCCCCGACTTTCTTTGGGTAGCAGTTGATGTGAGCTGGGGGAGGGGGCTCTCTTGGACACATCCCTTCCTTTGAGCTCGCGTTCTGGATTGCCGAGGCTGCTCGGGCCGGCCTCCAGATAAGTGGAACGGCCTGCTTGGGCCGGATTCTTGGCTTCTATTTTCCTTTGTAAATGTACAGCATCGCTCGTACCCTGAAGACTCCGTTGGGTTTTGCGGGCTGGCCTGGGAACCTAACCACAATTTCTAATATTTCTAAGGACAAATGTGTTCCCAGTTCCAAACTTCAGTAAATATCCCTTAACTCCACTTTTGTACGGCTTAGAGCCCCATGGGACCCATGTTCCCCTCCCGGTGCAGTTGAAGCATGGTGTTAGAATCAATCAATGAAAGAGTATTTATTCCCCTCAATGTGTCAGGGTGCCTGGGAAGCAGGAGACAGCCCCTACCTACGTGGCCCTTTTAGGAGAACAGCCACAACGAAGGGGTCTGGGGGCATGCACACTGGCTCTCTGACAAGGTGACATGTGGGTTGGGAATCAGCAAAGCTCCCTCTGGGGACCCAAGCTGATGCCATAGCTGCCTCTGGGGATCATTCAGTCTCAGCCAGCCACCCCTCTCCAATCCAGCCCCTCCACATCTGCCAACCTGATATTCCCAGAACAGATATCTTATCACCGCATCATTCCCCCACCCCCCAAAAAAAATCTTCTGGGGCTCCCTCTGGCCTCCGGAATCCAATCCAAACTCCTCAGCCTGGCATCTAACGCCTTCCTCAATCTGGCTTCCACCCAACTTTCTATACTTCTGTCACATTACTCCCTTTCACACCACTCTTTTGCAGCCAAATGGGCCTGCTCGCTGTTTCCTGTACACAGTGTTCTATTCCACAGGCTGGCTGGCTGTTCCTCATGTCTGGAATGTACTCCCTCTTCATCCAGAGTCACTAACTTCCCTGAAGCGAAGCTCAATCGGGCCACCTCCTTCCTATGAGAGGCTCCTGGACGTACTTTCTATTTATTTCTCTGGGGATTGGGACGTCCAAGCAGACGCCTTCCATCCATCGCAGGGCAGCACGATGGAAAGAAAAGAATTCTGAATTTGGAACCTAGGGACTTCACCTCTCCAGCCCTCCGTTTTTCACTTCCAAAGGGAGAGGGTTGGATCAGCTGACCTCTTCAGTCCCTTGCAGATCTTGAGCCAGAAGCCTGAAAGAAGCACCAAGAGAGCTAACTAATCCTGTTCGCCAATATCAGGATTGGGCGGAAAATGAGAGGTAGTCGATCATCACAAATCTTTGCTGCTGTGCTAACACTCCTCATCTGCCTCTGCTTCTAACTTAATCAGACTCACCTACTGAGTCCCAGCTGCTTTCTCACCTGGGTACCCAGCCTTCCAGGCTTGTGGCTCTCTTCTCTCATTAGGGAGCTCCTCCTGCAGCTCCCTTTCATGCAGATTGGAAGCGCCCGGGGAGCAGGGACAGCCATTTTTTTGGTTTCTATCTATATACAAGTGTTTAACAAAGTGCCTAGGACATAGTGAGTGCTTCTTGACTTGACTTGGCTTGATGGAGAGCATCAAGGAAGAGAAATCCTAGAGATGCTCCTTTATGGTCTAAAATGTGGCCAAGCCTCTCCAGGAAGAGCTGGCTAATCAATCAAAATCATTGGCTCACCTGTCTCCGCAGGCAAAGAACCAATTGGATGAAGCATGTCCATTGCCTAGATCATGCCATCCAATTGGATGCTTGACCTCAGTGGAGATATCGGGGACAGGCCATCCAAATGGACAGCAAAACAGCAGTAGGAGAACAGGCCGGATTGCAAAATGCTCTTCATGAGCTAAAGCTTCTCCTAGAAACTAAGGCTCATCTTTCAATTATCAGTATTCTACAGGTGTATTAAGAAGGCCCATGGTGGGTATAAATAGGCTGTAACCTATAATAATAGCTACTAGCTAACATTTATGGAGTACTTATCATGTGCCAGGCATTATGCTTTACAATTAATTATCTCCTTTGATCCTCACAACAACTCTAGGAGGGAGGGGCTCTTATTATCGCCATTTTACAGATGAAGAAACTGAGGCAGATAGATGTAAAACGACCTTTCCAAGGTCACACAGTGGTCAAATTAGAACTCAGGTCTTCCTGATTCCAAGCCCAGATTCTGTGTACTACCAACATTTAATCAACAGGGAACTTTAGAGCAGAACAGAAATGGAGAATCTCATCAGAAAAAAGCGGGCTGTGATAGAATCAGGAGGAATGGATAGACAATCCAGGTGCTACAAGAGAGCACAGGTTGCACCACACTGAATAGACACCTATAGGAGGACATGGTTAAGAGCCAGGTGGCCCTGAATTTTGTAAGCTTCTACATCTTTAGAGGAAATTTCCAAATTGAGAAGATGGCAGCTCTGTTGGAATATTTGAGTATACAAGTTGCAAGTCCAGGAGAATGCTTGCCAGTGCCCGAGAACGTGGCTTGTTCTGTTCTTTGTCTCTGGGTCCCTCACACCTAGCACCGTGCCTCATGTATAATAGCAACTTCAGCAGTGTTTATGGAATTGAATGAAATTGCACAGGTCCTCTGAGTAGGACTCTGCCTCTTGACTCTACCTCTTCCGCTTCATTACTTCATATCAATGAATTTGGGCTTGACTGACTACACTCTTGTCTAAGAGGCAGAGGTGAGGAAAGAATGAATTTTAGACACAGGGGACTTTTTGTTATTATTGTTCACTCATTTCAGTTGTATCTGACTCTTTGTGACCCCTTTGGGGTTTTCTGGGCAGAGATACTGGAATAATCTGCTATTTCTTTCCCTAGCTCGTTTTATAGATGAGGAAACTGAGGCAAACAGGGTGAAGTGACTTGCGAGGCTGAATTTGAACTCAGGAAGATGATCCTGACTGACTGAGGCTTGGTCCTTTCTCCACTGTAGTGCCCCCTAATTGCCCAGGGGAATTGTCTGTATTAAAACAGATGAGCTGTGGAGTACCTCTCTCTTGTGTGTGTGTGTGTGTGTGTGTGTGTGTGTGTGTTTGAGAGAGAGACAGAAAGACAGAGTGAGAGAGGGACAAAGAGACAGGGGAAAAAGAGAAACAGACAGGGAGAAAGAGAGAGACAGAGAGAGAGGGAGAAAGACAGATACAGAAAGAGAGACAGAGACACACACACAGACACAGAGAGAGAGAGTTTGTCCCCATTCAGATGATTGTGGAATAAGGATGAGATAAGTGGAGCCAGGTTGTGAAGGATTTTCAAAGCTAAAGAGAGTTGCTTTTTACTCCTGGAAGCAAAAGGGAGTTCTTGCATTTAACTGTGTATGGGAATGACATAGTCAGATATGCAATTAAGGAAAATTACTTTGGAAACTGGATAGAATGGAGTGGGGAGAGACTTGAGACAGAAAGACCAATTAGGAGGCTTTTCCAAAGCAATAAATGATGAGGGCTTGAAGGAAGGGTGTCTGTGTGAATAGAGAAGAGCAATGGGACATGAAATCCATTGTGTGAAGCATATAGACCCTATAGCAAATAGCTTGCCTTTCTCAAGGAGGGGGGAGGAGAGGAAGGGGAGAATTTGAAAAAAAAACAAATGTCCAGAATTGTTTTTACATTTAATTGGAAAAATGCAATCAAATCTGGAAATCCATTATGAAACTTATAGACTCTTTAAGCAGATAGCTTGCCTTTCTCAAAGAGATGGAAGGAAAGAAAGGAGAGAATTTGAAAAAAGCCAAATGTCCAAAATTGTTTTTACCTTTAATTAGAAAAATGAAATCAAATCAAGAAATCCATCATGAAGCATATAGACTCTCTAGCAGATGGCTTGCCTTTCTCAAGGTGGGGGGAGGAGAGGAAGGGGAGAATTTGAAAAAAAAAACCAAATGTCCAGAATTGTTTTTACATTTAATTGGAAAAATGAAATCAAATCTGGAAATCCATTATGAAATTTATAGACTCTCTAAGCAGATAGCTTGCCTTTGTCAAGGAGGGGGAAGGAGAGGAAGGAGAGAATTTGAAAAAAAAAACCAAATGTCCAGAATTGTTTTTACATTTAATTGGAAAAATGAAATCAA
>JAJPUD010034961.1:0-10556 GCA_023553655.1 Myrmecobius fasciatus | reverse complement strand
CTAGAAGATATTTCATATTTTCTTCTATTTTTTCATTTTTTTTGTTTTTGTTTGACTGATTCTTGAAGTCTTGTTGAGTCATTTACTTCCATCTGTTCCATTCTAATTGTTAGCGTCTTATTTTATTCAGTTACTGCTTTTAACTCTTTTTGCAATTGGCCAATTAAAATTTTTTGTTCACTGCATTCTTTTTCCATTTTTAAATTTTTTTTGCAATGATCTCATTTCATTTCCCCCTATTTCTTCTAACTCTCTTTTAAGATCCTTTATGCAATCTTTGAAAAAAGACTTGTGGCATGGGGTCCAGTTTATGTCTCTTTGGGGTTTTTTTCTGGAGTTGCTTTACCTTTAGGGATTACAGGATTTGAGGTCTGCTCTTTTCTCTCTCCATAAAAGCTGTTTATGGTGAGAGTTCTTTTTGCTTTTTTATTCATTTTTTAAGGCTTTAGGTCTGTTCAAGGCAAAGGAGGGACCCACCACTTTAATTTGCCCTGGGGCACTTCTACTGATTGAATTATTTCAGGCGCTGGGCAGTTCTGCTGATGGACTGATTGCTTTAGAGTGCTGTGTAATGGCAGCTAGGTCCAGCACTCTTCTGGGGCTCAGTGGTTCACAATTTACCCCCCACAAAAGGCAGATATGCCAAACCACCTGCTTACAATCAGGACAGATCAATCCAACAGGCCCACAGAAGACTCCCAGGTGAGTGGAAGCCTCAACAATCCAACTCCTGCTCCAGCTCCCTGACCCTGTCTCCCTGTGCTGCAGTCTGGGTACAGCAGACCACCCCCCTGCCCAATTGAAACAGACCTGTTTTGAAGTTCTTCCAGGGTATCTTCTAGAAATGTGTTGTACTCCAGATATTTGTGGATTGTTTGCAAAATCTAGTTTGAATGTCCAGGAGGCAGCTGATGATGTGAGAGAAAAATTATCGGCATAGATATGACAATTAAACCCAGAGAAATGAAAATAATGAGAGAAGCAAAGAGAAGTGGACCCCGGATAGAGCCTTGGGGAATACCCAATTAGTGGGCACATATAATTATCAACCAACAAAGGAGACCCAGAAGGAAACCTATCAAATGGAGGAGAAGAATCAGGAGAGTAATGTCAAGAAAACCAGAAAGGAGAGAGTATGCAAGAAAAGAACGTGGTTGGTAGGGTAAAATGAAGAACGATGTTTCAGTTGAATGACAAGAATGGAAACAAGATTGCAAAGGTTTGAGAAATTAGTGAGAGAAAAGGAAATAGAGGCAATGAGTAGATATTTTTTTTTCTAGGAATTTAACTGAGAAAGGAAGATAGAGAGGTAAAATAATGCTTAGCAGGAATGTATGGAGATTGAGATATCTGAAATAAGAAGGGAAGGAATCAGTTAAAAAAGAGAAATTGAATATTAGAAAGAGGAAATGGTTATGGAGACAAGGTTCTGGATAATATAGAAAGAAATAGGATCAATCTAGAAGCAGTGGTCTTGACAAGGAGAAGGGCTAGCTCATTGTCAGAAACTGGAGGTAGCAAGGGAAGAGTGGTACATGGTGTCAAGATATTTTATGATAAAAATATGGGGAGAAAAGGAAATTCATGTCCAATGGATTAAGTTTTCTCAGTGAAGTAAAAAGGGTGATCTTTAGGTGAAAGAAATGGAAGAGTAGAAGTATGGAACATTTCAGGGGAGAAGAAGGTTTGAAAATACCTTCTGTAGGAAATGGCATAAGGAATCACTTAGTTAAGAATAAAAAGATTGCCTTGTGACAGTGAGGGTCCAGTTAAGGCTACAAAACATTAAATTGTTATGTACATGTTTGTTTTTTTTTTTACTTTTCCCAGTTCCATATTCAGAAGAGGCAGGCAGGTAGTAGGAGTAGTCCAAATTATAGGACATATTTGCTGTTGGGGAGATTGAAAAAGAATGAAAATGTAGACTAGAGGACAATGTGGATTTTAACTGGTTAATTGGATTAAATTGGTTAAAATGGGAAAGGGAGAAAAGTGAAGTCATAGTATGGATAAAGTCCTGTGAGTGTGTTAAGAAGTGGAGGAATGAGATCATAAGGTAGGTGGAAAATAGATTTAGAAGGGGTGAAACATAGATAGATAAAGGGCAGATAGAATATTTACAGTTTATTTTTAGTTATGAAAAATTAATACTTGTGGGTAATTGTAAGATCCAGAAATGTGACCATCCCCATGGTTGACTGTCATAGAAATCAATCTTATTTTAGAAGTATTTACACCATTTCTATTTTCCAACTTGCCATTCATCCAACATTATATGCAGAAGACAGGCCAGGTTTGAATTTCTGTTTTAAGATGTTTTTATGAGTGAAAGCTACTCCTTGAACAAGAATGCTCTAATAATCATGTATATTTGTCAGTGGTGGGACCTATATTTTTGAGGTTCCAAATATTATTTTTCAGAGTCATCTTCTGCTTTCAGTCTTGTCAGACAACAAATAAATTTTTCTCAGTCTTTCTAACATCCATTGAAGTTCAACAGGTATCAGATTTATGGAAGGGTTGATGTGGAGGATGGAATGGAGAACTTGGATATTAGTAGAGTCTAGTTTCAAATGCCACCTATGACACTTATTAGCTGTTTTGTGATAGATCATTTAACCTGTCTGAACCAAACTTCTTCATCTGTGGATTCTCAATAATATCTGTATGACCTACAGCACCAAGTTGTGGTATGACTCAAATGATAAATGATAGATAAATAGTATGGTGCTATGGAAAGAGTATTCAATTTGCTGTTGGAAGTCCTAGGTTCTAATCCTTTCTCTGCCATTGATTACCTATATAATTTTGGTTTATTTCTTTCTTTAGGCCTCAGTCTCCTCATCTGCAAAATGAGTGGGTTGAACTCAATGAACCCTAATGTCTATAATGCTATGTATGAAAAGCATTTCAAAAACATGAAGGTATGTGTGTGTTTATATGTGTGTATATATATGTATATATGTATGTACACATATATAGGCCATTTGTTATTTCTTAGGTTTAATAAATTGCCTACAGATGCTATCATTTTCCTTTTCTGGAGAAAATACTGTTTTCTGTCTTTGAGACCTTGTCTGCAATTCAGCAATGACTTCAAATAGCATGTTGAAAAAACAGGAAAATCAATTTGTCAACTAAAGTTTACGTAGAAAGGCCAGCTATTCCATTCCCTGTCAAAAATTTTTTTTAACAAAATCTACTTTTTGCAAATCACTAAAGAGGCTATTCATTGCTTTGTCACTAGCTCTGGAAGAAACACATTCTTCAAGGAATGTCTCAGCTGAGTGATTTTTTTTTTCATACTCTTGTGGACAGGGCTATTGATAGATAAGGAAATTGGCAGTGACTAATCAACTGGTAAAAATCGATTTGTGTGTCACATCCCCAGGCCGAGACTCAACAAAGCTGTTAACCTGAAAACATTCCTGAATCTGTGCCCTGGATTCCCAGGAATTCCCAGGAATCTTGTTAATATTGACTTTGATCTAATTACTCCACTGTTTCACTGTAATTTTCTTTCCCTCGCCCCTCTATGACCCATAAGGGATAGCTTGTTAAAGGATGCATTTTCTTTTCTTTTCTTTTTTTTTTTTTTGCTGAGGCAATTGGGGTTAAGTGACTTGCCCAGGGTCACACAGCTAGGGAATGTTAAGTGTCTGAGACCAGATTTGAACTCAGGTCCTCCTGACTTCAGGGCTGGTGCTCTATCCACTGCGCCACCTAGCTGCCCCAAGGATGCATTTTCTTTAGTAGGGCTGGCCTTAACTCATAAGCGGGGTATATAGTCTTGAAAGATAGTATTTCTCCCACTGACCAGCCACTGTACTTGAAACACCAACAGTTTTTATTCTGAAATTTATTGCTTCTGTGACCATAGGCAACACACTTGACCCCTTTAGACTCAGTTTTTCCATCTCTATGAGACATACATGATATATATATATATATGTATATATATATATATATATAGTATCCTGCAAATGTTAAAGGTCTCTCTCCAAGTATATATATGTACACATTATATATTATATAAATAGATATGCATGCATGTGTGTGTGTGTGTAAAATTATTATGTAATAGGCACCGTGCTAAGTACTAGGGATATGTGTTTACATATATATATGTGTGTGTGTGTGTGTGTGTATTACATTTACATATATGTGTATATATACGTAAATACATATATACATATGTATTACATATATACGTAAATACATACATATACAAATATAATATATTTAAATTAATACATATATATGTATTACATTTACATATATATATATATGTAAATATATATATGTGTGTATATATATACATATATATATGTAAACATCATATCCCTAGTACTTAGCACGGTGCCTATTACATAGTAAGCACTTAAATAAATGCTTTATCATTCATTCATTGATGGAGGAGATGAAAAGTTTCCTATACAAATGATATCTATAGACAGATATAAATAGATAAGTATACCTCATTAAATTGAACTTCACTTTATTGGGCTTTTCAGGTATGACATTTTTCTTTTAATAAACTGAAGGTTTGTGGCAACCTTGTATTGAGTAAATCTTTCAGTGCCATTTTCCCCCCAACAGCATGTGCTTATATTGTATCTCTGTATCACATTTTAGTAATTCTCAAAATATTTCAAATTTTTTCATTATTATTGTTATCTGTTATGGTGATCTGTTATCAGTGATCTTTAATATTAGTATAGTAATAATTTTGGGGCATCAAAAATTATGCCCATGTAAAACTGCAAATGTAATTCATAAATGTTGTATACTCTCTGACTGCTTCAATGACCAGCCATTCTCCCATCTCTCTCCCTCTCCTTGGACTTCCCTATTTCCCAACATACAACAAGATTGAAATTGTTTAGCTCTTTCAGGTGTGTCTGACTTTTGATGACCCCATTTGGGATTTTCTTGGCAAAGATACTAGAGTGGTTAGCCATTTACTTTTCCAGCTCATTTTATAGATGAAGAAACAGAGTTAAACAGGATTAAGTGACTTGTCCATGGTCAATACTGTCTGTAATTGTCTGAAGTAGAAGTCAAGTCTTCCTGATTCCAAGCTCAATACTTTATCCACCATTCCACCTCACTGTCCTTGCATATTAAAATTGTGCCAAATAAAAATCACCTATGTTATTTAACTGTGCCTCAGTTTTCACATCTTACTGTAAAATGAAGGAGTCAGACTCAATGCTTCTGAGGTCTTTTCCAACTCTAAAATCCATGATTCTAATTATGAGAACTGAGTTCTCATTAACCTTAAATTAAGAAAGAGACACAGATTTATGTTCTTTTCTTTTCTTTTTAACTTGTAATCTCTCAGCATCTGCTATTTCCCCTCCCCCTGATTTCTATCTAATATGCATCCTAATATCAAGTTGCTGTTGTTTTCACTAAAAGAATTCACCAAATACAAAATAAAAACAATTCAGAAGAGTTGCCCATAAATGGCATATGCTAATGATTTTGAAATTCACCCATTTCACTCTATGCTGTTCTTGAAATAAAAGCATTTTATCTTCTTTCAAAAGACTGGGAAATCTTAACAGTGTCTAATATCAGTATTACATCTTCTATTAGCCTGTGGGAATTTTATTCTCCCCAGCCCCACATGAGATTTTAAATGGATGAGGTTTTATTCCCCTTCTCATCTAATATTGCAACATATCAATCTTGCAATGAGATTGCATTTGTAAAAGATGTTCTTGTATTCCAATAGGACATTTAAAGTTTTTTTTTTTTAAAGTAGTATCATTACTGTACATTTGAGGACTGGAGATGAAATAAATCCATCTCCAGCCATCTCTCAGAGGAAGTCACAATTCAAGGAAAAGCTGTTGAGCCACAGTCCCATAGCTCATTATAAAACTCAGGGAGTGAAGGCTGAACATCAAATCATTAGGATACCAACCTGTAGCATGCAAATGGATAAATATTCCCATTAAATCCCTATGTTCAAAACAAATATGTTACTCATTGTTCCCTATACAACCTAAAGCATTTCTACCACTGTGGCTTTGCTCATTCCTCTACCTAAAATGCCTTCCTTCAATACAACTATCACTTGAAATCCTATTCTTCCTTCAAGAAGGTTCATCTTAAATGTCACCTCCATAAAGCCTTCCTTCATTCTTCTTATCAAAAATGATTATCCAATTAGAATAGAGCATTTTGTCTTGTAGCTAACATACTTAACATATAATGTTGTGTTTTATATTTATTTATTTTGGTCTTAACATTCTTACTAGATTTTAAGTTCTATGAAGGCAGAGAACATGTCTTCTGTAAATTGTTTAGTGCCTAATGCAGGACTCTGGAGACAGAAAGCAAATTGACTGGAATAAAACAGGTGATTTCTAACCAGATTTTCATGACCCTATTCTCCTGGTTTCTTTTGATCTATCTAACAACTCCTCAGTTTTCATTCTTGGATCTTTATTCAAGTTGTGTCCATTAACCATGAGTCTTCCCTAAATCTCTCTCCTAGATTTTTTTTCCTACTTTGTAGGCAACTGAATCAGCAGCAGCAGCTTCTGGAACTCTCAGTCCACAGAAGGTAAGGGGTTGAGATAATTGGTCAGGAGTTAAATCACAGGAGTCCCTATGCTGACCCTGGGAATAGGATGCTGTTGCATGACCATATGTGGTTTTGGGTCACAGTCCTAAGAAAAGCACTAGTAAAACCAGAACTGGTCATAGTTCCAGGTTGGGAAAAAGTGGTTTTGGTCACTCAGAGATCAGAGTACTGACCAAGGCAGCAGTCACCACACTTCTCCTTAGGTTATACCACAACGAAAAAATTAAAAACTTATAGACAATCCATCCTCCCCAGAACTATCTCTGAGAAGAGCAGCACAAAAAAAACCTAGAGTCCTCCATCCTGGGAGCAGAATTCAACTTTGACATAAAGTTAAGTCAAGAAATAACCTATAAAAAATAGCAAGAAACAACAATAAAAAAAAATAACCTGACCATAGAAAATTACTCTGGTGACAGGGAAGAGCAAAACAAGCCCAGAAGACAGCAATCTCAAAACAGCTACAAGCAAAGCCAAAAAACAAATGTAAATTGGTCTCATGCCCAAAAAGAAGTCCTTGAAGATCTCAAAAAGAATTTAAAAATCAAGACAGAAAGGCAAAGGGAAAAATGAGGAAAAAATGAGAATAGGCAAGAAAATCATGGGAAAAGCCAATAGATACATTTTTTTTTTTTTGCTTTTTGCTGAGGCAATTGAGGTTAAGTGACTTGCCCAGGGTCACACAGCTAGGGAATGTTAAGTGTCTGAGACCAGATTTGAACCCAGGTCCTCTTGACTTCAGGGCTGGTGCTCTATCCACTGCGCCACCTAACTGCCCCTAGATACATTTTAAAGTATTAAAAATATTTTTTTAAAATGAACTTTTGATCAAATAGGCCAAAGGGTAAAAGAAAAACAAAAATCCAATGAAAAAGACTACTCCTTAAAAAGTAGAATTGCTCAAGTGTAAACTGATTCCATGAGATATCAAGAAACAATCAAACAAAATCAAAAGAATGAAAAAATAGAAGAAAATGTGAACTATCTCACTGGAAAAACAACTGACCTGGAAAATAGTTTAAAGAGAAAATTTAAGTATTATTAGATTATGAGATTTCAAGAAATTATCAAGAAAAATTGCCCTGATATTCTAGAAATAAAGGGTAAAGTAGAAATTGAAATAATCTAACAATCATCTCCTGAAAGAGATCCCCAAATGAGAGCTTTCAGGAAATTAGAGTCAAATCCCAGAGCTCCCAAGCCAAGGAGAAAATACTGCAAGCAGTCAGAAAGAAACAATTCAAATATCATGGTGTTATAGTCAGGATAACAAAGGATTTAGTAGCTTCTAAATGAAAGGAACAGAAGACTGAAATATAATAGTCTAGAGAGCAAAAGAGCTAAAATTGCAACCAATAATCAACCACCCAGAAAAACTGAGCATTATACTTCAGGGGGAAAAACCCAGATATTCAATGAAACAGAGGACTTTCAAGCATTCTTAAAGAAAAGGCCAAAGCTGAAAAGAAACTTGACTTTTAAATGTAAGACTCAAGAGAAGCATAAAAAAGTAAACAGGAAAAAGAAATCAGGATAGATTTTAATAAAGTTAAATTGCTTACATTTCTATGGGAAGATGATACTTCTAAGAGCTTTATTAGGGAAGTTAGAAGAGTATAGGTGGACAGAGGGCATGGAGGTGAGATGAATATAGTGGGATGATATTTAAAAAATAAAATTAAGGGGTGAAAAGAGGAATGCATTGGGAAAAGGATAAAGGGAGAAGCGGAATGAGATTAATTATATCACATAAAAGAGACGAGAAAGGATATTTATAGTTAAGAAGAAGATAAAGAAGATAAAGGATACACTTGAACTTTATTCTCATTGGAATTAGATCAAAGTGGGAATAATATACAGTCTCAATTGGGCATAAAATTCCATTATATCCTACAGGAAAATAGGAAGGGAAGTAGTTAAAAGGAGGGGAAGTTTGATAGGATGGAGGACAAAGTGGGGTAATAGTAGTCAGAAACGAAACATTTTTGAAGATGAACATGGTGAAAGAAAAGAGGACAAATGGAGGGAAATAGGATAGAAGGAAATACACAGCAATCACAACTGTTAATATAAATGGGATTAATTCATCCCAAAACATAAGCAGATAGCAAAGTGGATTACAGGATTTAGGCATAAAAGGTGATACTATGAGCACATTAGGAGATCATAGAATAATTAGATAAAGGAAGAATTTATGACCAGAGACAAAAAGTATTTCAGCATACAAAAGGGATAGTTTTTATTACATTAATTTAAAAGGTTTTGCATAAAACCAAACCAAAGCAACCAAGATTTGTTTTAAAAAGCAAGGGAGAGGAGGAATTTACATAATTTTTTTTGATAAAGGCTTTATTTTCCAAATATACAGAGAACTGAGTCAATTTTAAATAGTATCTGATTTTTCAAAATATATGCAAAGATAGTTTTCACCATTCACTTTGTGTTTCAAATTTTTCTCCCTCCCCCACGTAAGACAGCAAGCAGTCTTATAAGGGTTAAACATGTGCAGTTCTTCCACACATATTTCCATATTTGTCATGCTGCACAACAAAAATCAGATCAAAAGGGAAAAAAAACACGAGAAAAAAACCAAGCAAAACAACAACAAAAAAGGTGAAAACACTGAGCTTTGATCCACCTACAGTCTCCACAATTCTCTCTCTGGATGCAGATGGTACTCTCCATTATAAGTTTATAGGAATTTCCATGAATCACCTTATTATTGAAAAGATCCAAGTCCATCACAGTTGATCATCACTTAATCTTGCTGTTACTATATACAATATTCTCTTGGTTCTGCTCATTTTACTTAACATCGTTCATGTAAGTCCAGGCTTTTCTGAAATCAATGTGCTCATCATGTCTTACACAACAATAATACTCCATTACATTCATATATCATAATTTATTCAGTCCTTCCCCAATGGATGTATATCCACTCAATTTCTAGGTCCTTGTCACCACAAAAAAGGGCTGCTATAAACATTTCTGCACATGTTAGTCCTTTTCTCTCTTTTATGATCTCTTTGGAATACAGAAGAATACAGACAATGATGGATTAAAGGGTAGGCACAGTGTTATAGCCCTTTGCAATTAGTTCCAATTTGCTCTCCAGAATGGCTGTATCATTTCATTACTCCACCAACAATGTATTAGTGTCCCATATTTACCACATCTCTTTAAACATTTACCATTATCTTTTGCTATCATCTCAGCCAATTTGACAGGTGTCACACCTGTTTTAATTTGCATTTCTCAAATCAATAATGATTTAGAGCATTTTTTCACATGATTAGAAGTGGCTTTAATTCCTTTATCTGAAAATTGCCCATTTATATCCTTTGACCATTTATCAATTGGGGGAATAACTTGTATTCTTATAAATTTAAATTAATTCTCTCTATATATTTTATAAATTAGGCCTTTATCGGAAAGACTGGTTCTAAAAAATATTTTCTCAACTTTCTGTTTCCCTTCTAATCTTAGTGATATTGGTTTTGTTTGTGCAAAACCTTTTTAATTTAATGTAACAAAAGCTATAGATTTTGCATTTCATAAAGTTCTCTAGTTCTTCTTTGGTGATAAATTCCTTCCTTCTCTTCAGATCTGAGAAGTAGACTATCTCTTGTTCTCCTAATTTGCTTATAATATCACTCTTTATGTTTAAAATCATGAACCCATTTTGATCTTATCTTGGTATAGGGTGTTAGATGTTAGTCAATGCCTAGTTTCTGCCATACTATTTTTCAGTTTTTCTAGCAATTTTTGTCACATAGTTTTTATCCCAGAAGCTAAAGTCTTTGAGTTTGTCAAAGACTAAATTACTATGATCATTGACCATTGGGTATTGTGAACTGAACCTTATCATTTCTTTTTTTTCCTAATTTTTTTTCTTTTAATAAAGCTTTTTATTTACAAAACATATGGGTGATTTTTCTACATTGACCTTTGCAAAAAC
>JAJPUD010034960.1:0-10558 GCA_023553655.1 Myrmecobius fasciatus | reverse complement strand
AGAGCTAAAGAGAAATAGAAAATGATAGAGAAATAAAGGGACACACAGAAAGAAACAAATACAGAGACAGAGACAGAAACATAGAGAGAGAGAGAAACAGAGAGAGATAGAAATAGAAAGAGAGAGAGACATGGCAGGGACAGAGCCGCACAGCCCCGACGGCTAACAGAAGATCTCTCAAAGAGAAATGGACACTTAGGGAGGGCAGAATGGGCCTGAGCCTGCCTGAGGAGGGGGTGATCAGGAAGGGACAATCACCCTGAGGCCTGGCACATGCTGCCCAGGACGTCAGGGGCCTGGCCCAGTGTCCGCAGCCCACCTCGAGGTGATTGGTCAGAGGGCCAAGCTGGGGTGGTAGGAAGATTAGGGTTAGGGGTCTAAGCCAGTGTTTGGGCTAGAAGGAGACGGATGGGTGCAGCCGCCCCATGGTACAGAGAAGGAGACTGAGGCACCCAGTGTTCTGGAGACCCCTGCCTTTAAATCTGTGACTCGGGGAGCTGCCAAAACATGGCTGTGGCTGACTGTTCCTCTGCCGGCCGGCCCGCCGGCGGGCTTCCTCCAAGTGGCTGCGGGACTCCTGTTTGCCTTGCTTCCAATATGAAGTCTGCTTTGTGACTCGCATTTGCGCCAGAATCTTGGGCCCATCGATCCCGCTTTGCCCACCTTGGCTGTTGAAGAGTTAATTGCCCGTTGCTGACTCCTCTGTCAGGTCTGTGCTTGAGGATGAGCACAGCTGGATTTCCGCACTCCTGCCAGATGTTGGCAGGTTCCTCATGCCTCTGTAGCTCTGTCCACTCCTCAGAGGGCTTCCGGGCCCCTTCCTTCTCAGATTTGGTCCCCAGGGCAGCTCAGGGAGGGCTCCAGGGCTCTGTTTTTCAGGTGAGCAGGTCGGGGCTCCGGGGTCATCCAGCTGCTTGGTTGGAAGGGCTCTTCGCCTACTCCAAGGAGAATTTCTGCTTCGTGCCAGAGTCAGAGTCTCTTCCATAATGGAGGTGCTGAAAATCTCCGTCACACGGCTGGGGTGCGGCTTAACCCCCCAAGTCTTGGGACAGCAGATCTTGGGGAAAATGCTAAGCTCCCTTATTCTTGGCGCCCCATTCCCCTTCCCCAAGAATCATGGAGCCTCATGGGAAAAAACCCACAAGGCAGATAATCGGATCCCAAGTGTTGAACCAACCCCTCTATTTTATAAATGAGGGAAGTGTGGCCCACACGCATGCAGGGATTTGTCAAAGATCACGGTCTGTCGAGGCAGAGGCAGGATTTCAAGGGCTCTTCCCCCCCAACACTGAAGTCCCTTCTAGAACATGTAACCCCCCAACCTTAACCAGAGAGGACTTTCCCCCGTGTAGGGAAAATAGGAGCCACGATTATTTTGTGACATCTCGCCAGACTCTCTCTCAGGATAGAAATCCCCCGATCATTTAGTGACCTAGTATTAGAAAGGCCCCAGCCCCTCTGCCAGGACCCAGTGAGAGGCGGGTCTCCTTCACTATTGTCAAGACTAGCTGCCATCCTTTGATAAGAGACCCTGTGGCTTTCTCTAAAAGGGCTGCTCTTCCGAAGGTATCTGATCCCTTTCCCTTGAATGGGGAGTTTTTTCTCCTAATAAATCCTACCAGCTGGGCTCCAAACCGGCCCCTTTGGTCCTGGAACTGATCCCTCTCTTCTCTGCCCCTTCCTGGCCTGTGAAACGCTTCACTTTTCCACCCCGAGTGGCCGAAGGATGTTGCTGATTGAATGCAAACCCAAAGAGAACCCAAAAAGTTAAAAAGAGCCAATCTGTGTCCCGGGGACTCGAGTTTGATATCGGGAAGAGCAGTCTCGATCACGTTAATGAACCTCTTTATCTCCGTCTGGCTCCTGTCGCTGACCTGCCATCAGCAGACCCCAACTGGAGGGATGCTGCCTCTGCCAAGAAATGGAGAGAATCCTCTGGCAGATATCTCGTCTGCTTCCTCAGGAGAGCAGAGGGGAAGAGATGGGAGAGGGAAGGGGGGAGAGGGGGAGCTGATGAGAGGAGGGGGGAGATAGAGAGACAGAGAGAGACACACACACACAGAGACAGAGAGACACATGGAGAGAGAGACACAGAGACAGAGCATGAAGGAGGGAGGGAGAGGGACAGGAAGAGGACAAGGAGAAAAAGAAGGGATAAACCGTGTCAATAGCCCTGCGGAGGTAGGGAGATGACATCGGACCCCATGCTGGAGCCTTCTAAGTCAGAGCCATAATCATTTGGCCTCACTAGCCACACAAGAAGAACATGGAGGGTGAACACCTTGTAAAAGATTACCCAAAGGGGGCAGCGAGGTGGCGCAGTGGATAGAGCACCAGCCCTGAAGTCAGGAGGACCTGAGTTCAAATCCGGTCTCAGACACTTAACATTCCCTAGCTGGGTGACCCTGGGCAAGTCACTTAACCCCAATTGCCTCAGCAAAAAGAATAAAATAAAATAAAATAAAAGTTTACCCAAAGCAAAAGTTTTTTCTAAAATGTCGCAAGAACAGAAGCCACTAAATATTCCCCCCAAACTGGAGGTGTACAATCCCCCAATACATATGGCATTCACGAGAAGAGATGGACTCACCCCGGGGCTAAGGCTACTCATGGCTCCGCCACTCTGGCCCCCCAACACCCTTTCCTCAAGAAGTCCCTCGCCTGCTCCCCACTGGCCCCAGACAGCGTGCCTCCCGAGGGGCTTGTTACCTGAGCTTACCTGCTCCTCTTTAACGGACTCTTGACTGGCACTTTTCCCAACTCTTCTCTGCTGCTTGGGCTTAGGCCCCTTGAAGGCAGCCTCTGACTCCAGCCGCCACTCCCCGATTCCCCTGGGTCAAGGACGCTCCTTGATGGATGTGGGGTTCCTGTTGGCCCGGCACTTCCACCTTATCCCTCTTACTGAGTGAGGGAAAGTCCCCGCGGACTCTGTGGAATAGGTTTAAGGGTCCACAAAACTGCTCAGCTGGGCGGGCAGCAGAACCCCGATGTCCTTGGTGGGGGAGGGAGTGCTACATCTAAGCAGACTTCAGCGCACCTCACTTTACTCCCTAGGCAGAGGAGGACCAAAGCGAGCCCCAGGGGTACTCCATCAGCAAATGTATTGGGGGCAGAGAAAGCACATGGCGCCAAGTTTGAGTCCAGAGCCGAACAGCACAAGCATGGCGGGCCAGGCGGCCTTTTGGAAACTCCCGATTCTTTTAACGACCCAAAGATCCCTCCAGAAGCAAAGGCCCAGCCGCTAGTAGCTTTAGGACTTTTCTGGTGGCTCATTTGGCTAGAAGTCATGCAATAATGCCGCCATCTTCAAAGAAGGGAGGCTGACCGCTGTCCAAAGGGCAATAGAGAGGCATATGGGGGTGGACGGAGCCCGCTAGAAAAACTGAGGAGCCTAGGGAGCTTCATGGACATCCACACAATAGCAGGGGGATGTAAAGAAGGCTCTGAGCCCACTGGGGGATTGCCTCTGGCACACTGTTAGAAGGGTGGAAGGATGCAGATGGGAAGGGTGCGATCCCCATCATTAGAGGGAGTTCCTACATCAGTGGGTTTTCGATTCATGATGAAGCTGAGACAGTGGAGTAATAATGAGGAGAAGGAGGAGGAAGAGGGGGAAAGGAGAGAGGAGAAGAAGAGAAGGAGGAAGAAGAAGAGGGGGAGGAAGAAGGAGAAAGGGAGGAAGAAGAAGAAGGGGAGGAAGAAGGAGAAGGGGAGGAAGAAGGAGAAGGGGAGGAAGAAGGAGAAGGGGAGGAAGAAGGAGAAGAGGGGGAGGAGGAAGAAGAAAAAAGGGAGGAGGAAGAAGAAGAAGGGGAAGAAGAGGGGGAGGAGGAAGAGGAAGAAGAGTGGCTTACAACCACTTCCCAACTTCCAGTGTTTCCCCCCAGTCCTGATGAGTCAGGGTGGTGGTGCAAGGCTTATTCTCCCCCTTTTTGTCAGGGATAGCTCGTGGGTGCCAGGTATAGATTTGGGGTCTGCAGAAGCTGGAAACAGCCACATCTAGCTCCCTCTGCTTTCTGTACTCTCCCTCAGGGATTAAGTGGGGAGGGGTGCAGTTACATACTCTGGCCACTAGGCTATTCTGCCCCTGGGCAGCCTCCCGAGGGCTCCAGGTGTGCTGATGCCGGCCCGGGGTTCCAGAGACATCTAAGCGGATGATCTAGAGCCCGGGTCTTCAGTGTATGGGGGAGGGGGGAGGCTGCCCATGGTGGGTGGTTCCAGTTATAAGTGTCCCTTCCTGCAGACATTATTCCTCTAGACTCCTCCGGTTCCCGGGCCGAGCGGGCCCTGGGCTTTGGCCCCGAGGCCGGTTCTAGGCTGAAGAAGCTTGTGGGAGTCAGCCTCCTTGGCCCCTTGGGGCTTTCTGAGCTGGAGGGCCTTGTCTCTCAGGTCTCAGTGCCCTTTCCCCCCCAGCCCAGCGCTCTGCCCCACTCCCCCATATTTGTCAAGGACCCCTGGGCACTTCCAGGGTCTCCCCACCCCCCAGTGCAGTCACTTGCCAAGTTTCCTTTCTCTCTCCCTAAGACCTGCTACCTCTGTCCCCTTCCTCTGCTCACATTGCCCATCCCGTGCCCAGCTGCCCAGCGGATATTCAGAAAGCAAGCAGCTGGCCAGATGTCAGTCCTCTCCTCAGTAAGTTTCAGGGCTGCCTCGATGGCATGTGATTTCATCTTTAGTTCCCCTTTTCTGGCTAGTTTTTGTCCACGTTTTGTAACCTGCGCAGTTAGTTTTCAAGATTGCATACACTCAGCATCTAGGAATATTTATGAATAAGTGGGGGCTGAGAAGGGAGTTTGAGGTCTGGAGGCGCTCGTCTGGACCCCTTCCTGCAGGCGCGCTCCCACTGCGGCCCTCCCCAGCCTCATTCTGGGAAGTTGACGCTCATTGACCAAACTCATTCATAAAACGGAGCCCGGTGGCTTTCGAGTGGCCGCGTGATTTATTAAGGTGCAAGCTTTGGCACAATGAAAGTGGAAAGCAACAGCTTCCTCCGCTCCCCACTGAGCCTCCCCACCACTTCCCCCAGTGGGTCACCTGCTCCTGGGGGAGGAGGAGTGGAATGACAGAGGACAGGAGTTCGGGATCGGGAGCGCCATTGGAGGTCAGGGTCGGCCTCCTACTTCTGTCCTGCTAAGCCTGCCCCCCGCCACTAGCTTGGCCCCCCAGAACCCACCGTTGCTGGGGATGCCACTGGTCCCCTTGTCCGGAGTACTCCACAAAGTGACCAAAACAGGAAGCCTCAGTTGCCTGCCCTGGAGGCCCCCCCTCCGACTTAACCCCAGTGGGCAGAAAGGAAGCGCTTAGTAGGCATTTCTCTTTGGACAAAGCAGTTGAGAGACAAGGCTCACCTGAGTCATGACCTCCCTCCTGGATGGATGCTGATTGAGCTTTTCTTTGGTCTTGAACTCGATTCCCAGAGTTCCTCAGAGATCTTATTATCCACAGGAAAGGAAACTGAGTCTTAGGGAACTTGACTGGGGTTACAATCTAGTTATCAGGTCCATTCAGCAAACATTATGTTCCTACTGTGTGCGAGACCTTATGCTCAAGATACAAAACTAAAATGAAAAGCCGCTGCTTTCCAAGAGCTTGGTTCTACGAGGGGCATGTAATACGGACACGGTGAATCCAAGACAGCCTAGTGGGCTCGGCAGAACAGAACCTGAAAGAAGCTCCAGATTCTGAGAGATAACGGATAGCGAATACATGCTCAAAGGAAAGCAATAGCACATCTGGAGGGTGGGGTGGAGGTAGGCAGGCCATGCAGGGTAACTATTGGACCAAGAGGCAACAGGGAGTTATGGAAGACTATTGAGCGGGGAAGTGGCGCGATGGGATCTGTGACAAGGTTATTTCAGCATCTCTGTAGAGGAGAGATTGGAGAGCGAAGAGACTGCAATTGGGGTTCCATTACAATGACAGGGAGGTGACAGGTGATCAGGGCTTGGCCAGGTAGTGGCCAACTGAGGAGAAAAAGGGGACCAGACGCAGGAGATGTTGTGGATGTGGCTGTGATGGGGAGTCTGGGGGAGGAGGAATCAAGAGAGGCGTGAACCCCGGGTGCCTGGAAGAAGGTGGGAACCACAGCAGAATGAGGACGCTTGGGGGAGGGCAGATAAGGAGCTGTTGGGGGTGTGGAGAGCTGGAGGGACAGGGGGGAGCAGGTCAGCGGCCAGCTAGCAATGTGGGACCCAGAACTGAGGAGAGACTCTCGGGCTCTGAGTGTGCAAAAATACGGATGCGATTTTTCTCGTGCAGCAAGATAACTGCACAGATCTCTGTACAGACATTGGATTTGTCATATATCGTAACATGATTAACATGTAGTGGACTTCCTGCCATCTAGGGGAGGGGGTCGAGGGGAGGAGGGGATAATTTGGAACAGAAAGCTGTGCAAGGCTCAATGATGAAAAATTACCCATGCTTATGTTTTGCAAATAAAAAGCTTTAATAAAAAAATAAAATAATTTTTTGTCAACAACAACAAAGAAGAAGAATACAGATGTGTGTGTGTGAATGTATAACATTTATGTGTGCACACGCTCTGGGTAAAATACACTGGGTACATACACATATGGCCCAGGCCTTTGTGCCCGGTGCCTTCTCCTCCCTCCTTCCCGCTTCTGTTCATATTCCCAACACTGAGCACACAGTAAGTGCTTAATAAATGCTTGTTGTGGACTGACTGTCTTGGAATGAGCAATGATTATCTGGGTCAGAGGAGAAGCTGGGAAAGGAACCGTTCCTCCCCAAAGGATGGCTCTTCTCCATGTAGCTAAGTCACGTGCTTACATGTGTGTAAGGGGGGGTTGCACGCTCATAGTGACCGTTCTGGCAAAGATCCCTTTCAGTAAGAACCTGGGGCGGAGGGCATGCTGAGGGGAGGCTGCTGCCTCTGGGGTGGAGGCTGCCTACCCCTTTTCAGGGCTGCTTTCCACCTTTGGGGGCCACCTGGCCCCCAGCTTGCCCCTGCCACCGATGGGAGGGTAGACTACAGAGGAAGAGGCCGACGGAGGGGTCCAATGGGGACAGATGGGTGACAGGTGGCAAGGCCCGTTAAGGGAGCTATGGGAAGGCCCTCCCAATGCCTAAAGACTTCCCCCAGAAGAACTGGCAGACTGGGTCCCACGGAGGCGCTCAGAGCCCTGGGCCAGACCCCAGACGCCAGCCCCTCCCGCACCCCGAGCCGTCACCAGTTGCCTTGACCCGGTCCTGCCTCTGGATCCCATGATTCTGGGAGAGAGAGGAGGCTGGGGGCTCCGGGGGCTCTGCCTCGTTTAAATCTAGTTTTTGCAGAAACCAAAAGCGGTCGCCCATGTCCTTTAGGTTTTTTTGCCTCTGAGTCCCACAGGCCAGGGAGGAAGTGGCTTTCATGGTGGCGCGCTGGCCCGGGGTCTGTGGGATGGTTTCCCGTGGCACTCGTGCCCCAGCTTTTTAGCCTGGTGCTTTCAGCCACGTGGTCGGATGTCTTCTGCGGGCATCAATATGGCAGCATGGGCAGCTGCCACGCCGGCGGTACTTTAACTGGAAAAGCTACGAGCCAAGACTAAAGCAGTGGGAGAGTCAGGGCAGGACTTTTGGGGGACCATGGCTGTGCACTCAATGCACTCTTTGAGATGCAGCAAAGCAGGGATCAGGCTGTGGCTTGGGCTAAGGCGGCCTTCCCTTGGCAGCACAAGAGCAGAGATTCTCCTCCAGCAAGCCCTAAATGCACATGCTGGGCAGGGGAGGCCAGAGGACAACAGGCTGGAGAGGCCAGTGGGCACCGGGCAGGGGAGGCCAGCAGGCGCCAGGCAGGAGAGACCAGTGGGCGCCGGGCTGGAGAGGCCAGTGGGAGCCAGGCAGGAGAGAACAGTGGGCACCAGGCAGGGGAGGCCAGCGGGCGCCGGGCTGGAGAGGCCAGCAGATGCCGGACTCCAGGCTCCTTTCTCAAGCCAGATCCACGAGTGCCCCAACTCTACACAATTCCAGAGGGAGGCCAAAGGTCAAGTGAAGATTTCTCTAAGGATGCTGGAGGGAAAGTGAATCTTGGTTATCTTTACAAGGGAGAGGAAAGGAGATAAGAAGAGGCTGGAGGTAAGTAAAGAGAAGAGAGTCAAGAACATAAGCTGAGAGAAGGGAAGGGAAGGGAATGGTAATAGCAATGATGATGATGATGGCCTTCTGTGTGCCAGGCACTGTGCCATAAGTACTTGACAATTATTATCCCACAATAACCCTGGAGGCAGGACCAATTATTGCCCCCATTTTACAGTTGAGGAAACTGAGGCAGACAGGGTTTCACAGTGCTTGTAAGTGTCCAAAGCTGGATATGGACTCCGATCTTCCTATCTCCAGGACCAACACTCCATCCCCCATGGCACCTGGCTGCAAGACTAAAATTGTGGGAGGCGATTTGGCAAGGAGAAGGTCCAGGTCTTCATTAAATACCAGCCTAAAAGGAGAAGAGGAGGGGAGATGGCGAAGAGGGGTTCTGAGATATGGAGGAGAAGACCGTCATGGTGGCTAGCCTCAATGAGCTCCCCAAAGGAGAAGCTTGAGAGGGCAGGGGGATATGGATTCTGAAGGGATGTGAGGAGAAAAGATTTCAGCTCGTTTCTTCTGGGAATGTCAGAGCAAATCAGCCAAGCAGGAAGAAAAAGGAAAAAAGGAAGAAAAAGGAAGAAAGGAAGAAAAAGGAAGAAAAAGGAAGAAAGGAAGAAAGGAAGAAAAAGGAAAAAAAGGAAGAAAAAGGAAGAAAAAGGAAGAAAAGGAGGAAAAAGGAAGAAAAAGGAAGAAAAGGAGGAAAAAGGAAGAAAAAGGAAGAAAGGAAGAAAAAGGAAGAAAAAAGGAAGAAAAGGAAGAAAAAGGAAGAAAAGGAAGAGAAGGAGGAAAAAGGAAGAAAAAGGAAGAAAGGAAGAAAAAGGAAGAAAAAAGGAAGAAAAAGGAAGAAAAAGGGGAAAAAGGAAGAAAAGGAAGAAAAAGGAAGAAAAGAAGGAAAAAGGAAGAAAGGAAGAAAGGAAGAAAAAGGGAAAAAAGGAAGAAAAGGAAGAAAAAGAAAAAGGAAGAAAGGAAGAAAAAGGAAAAAGGAAAATCATCTTGCAACAAGTAAGGTTCAATCAAGATCAGGCCCTGTCAGATGGGTCATAGCCCCATTCAGCAGCCGTGTGACTCCCCGTGGCAGCTGGTTGTAAAGGGAGCAGTGGATGACGGAGAATAACCCAGGGTCCAGGTCTGGCAAGACATCCGAGGCGATGGGACCAGGAAGCAAAGGATTCTGGGGGCCGCGGGCAAGGACGATTATAAAGGGAGGCTTGGGCGGGGGGCAGAAGGAGATATGGAAGGATAGGAGGTGATGATCAGCAAGGGGACTCTCCAAGTTCAGCTTCTTCATTAGGGGGTGAGTTGTAGGTGACTGTGATCTAAGCTGACCGTTTTAGCGCCTTTTGTATACATTATCTCACGTGGTGTATACAACAATCACTCTTATTAAGAACAGCTATCCATCCACAGTGCTTTACAAATATCTCATTTATCCTCCAACATCCCCTGGGGGCAGGTGCTATTATTATCTCCATTTTACCAAAAAGGAAACTTCTCTGCAGGCTGAGGTTAATGCTTTCCCCCAAATCATACAGCTGCTAAGTGTCTAAGGCAGAATTTGAATCCAGGTCTTCGTGACACTGGATCTGATACTCTAACCACTGTACTGCCACACCACCGTGCTTCCCATTTGAAACGGTTTCAAAAAAAAGTTAAATGTCTTGTGGATTCCCAGCCCCCTTCTGGGCCTGCTCCCAGCATGATGGGGATGGCGTACCCTCAGCTCCAGCTGTCTCTGGCCCTGGTCCTGGGTGACTCTGAGGGGCTCCTCTCGAGGACCTTGATGGGCGGCCTGGGCTGCCACATCCCATATGGGTTAGTGAAGCAGCTTGGGGTGTGGGTAGGAGTCCACACCAAGAGTCCAAAGTTCGGGCCCTCGGTGGGTTCCCATCCGGGTTGCTGCCTCCCTGGATTGCTCCCGGGCGATGATGCTCAATGTGAGGTGTCCGGGGGCAGGAGCTCCCAGAGCCCTTGGAAGATGGCTCTGCCTTCAGTAAACAAGCAGCAGGGGCAGGGAAGAGTTTGAGGAGCCCAGTGACAAGACAGCAAGATGGAGAGGGCTTGGAGTGCCAGGCTGCGGAGCAGACAATGTGGAGCCGCTGCTTCCCCTTCTGTCTGTGGCTGTTCCCCAACTTTGTAGCCCCCGTCTCAGGCCATCTTTCCTTCTGCACTTGCTGGGTGATGGCGCAGGGCCCGGGACTTCAGTTCTTATCTCTCTGTGAGAGCCAGTCCTGTGCCTCCGGCCTCTTGCCGGGCATCCCTGCCAGGCTGGCATCTCAAACTCAGCATGGCCCAAAGGGAGCTCCTCTCCTCCCTTGGGTTCCTGTTCCCCTGGTTCTGTCCCGGGAGCTGTCCGCGGTCCTGACCATTTCTACATTTTGTGGCTTCTGCTACCACAGCATCTTCCCCTGGCTCCAGCTCCAAGCCATCTCTCTTGTCCCAAACCCATCCCTCTTGTCCCAAAGCGTCCCTCTTATCC
>JAJPUD010034959.1:0-10558 GCA_023553655.1 Myrmecobius fasciatus | reverse complement strand
TCCCCAGTATGACAACCTTTCCCCCTCTAGTTCTCTTTTTCATATTATCAAAGTAATATCTAGTTAATTATACCCCCAAACTTTAAGTTTTAATGGGGATCACTAGTAAAAATAAAGTTCTCAAGAGTCCTTACCTTTTTTACCTTTTTATGCATCTCTTGAGTTCTGTGTTTGGATGTCGAATTTTTTGTTCAGATCCTGTCTTCTCATTAGAAATAGGTGAAATTCACCTATATCATTGAATGACCATCTTCTTCCCTGGAGGATAATGCTCATTCTAGTTGGATAGGTTATTCTTGGCTCTAATCCAAGTTCTTTTGCCCTTTGGAATATCTAGTTCCAGGCCCTTTGATCCTTCAATGTGGAGGCTGACAGATCCTGTGTGATTTTAATTATTGATCCCCGGTATTTGAATTGTTTCTTTCTAGCTGCTAGCAGAATCTGTTCCTTGGTGCTATAGTCCTGAAATTTAGTCACGATATTCCTTGGGGTTTTAATTTTGGGGTCTCTTTCAGGAAGTGATTGCTGAATTATTTCAAGGGTGAGTTTGCCTTTTGATTCTACAATCTCAAGGCAGTTTTCTTTCAGGATTTCCTGGAAGATAGTGTTTAGATTCTTTTTTTTCAACATGGCTTTCAGGAATTGCAATAATCCTTAGATTGTCTCTCCTAGATCTATTTTCCAAGTCAGTTGTTTTTCCTAGGAGATATTTTATAATTTCTTCTAATTTTTCATTTTTTTGTTTTTGTTTGACTGATTCTTGAAGTCTTATTGAGTCATTCACTTGCATTTGTTCAATTCTTATTTTTAAAGTGTTGTTTTCTTCAGTTACCTTTTTAAGCTCCTTTTGTAACTGGCCAATTTGTTCATTGCACTCTTTTTTCCACTTCACTAATTTTATTTTTCAATAAATTGGTGTCTTTTTCATATCTTTTTTGTAGGGAATCATATCCTTCTTGCACTGATTTCAGTTTATTTTCCCATTTATGTTCCAGCTCTCTTTTGAGGTTCTTTATGCAATTTTCCAGAAAGGCCTTTTGAAAAAGTGACCAGTGATGGTCTTTAATACCTTCTTCTGGTAGTTTGTCTAAAGGAACCTCAGGATCTGGGGTCATCGCTTCTTTGTCTTGATAAAAGCTGTCTATGGTGAGAGCTCTCTTTTGCTTCTTCATTTTTTTTAGACAGTGTGGATATCTCTTTAAGGTAGGGGAAAAAAAAACGGTGGCTGAAAGGCAGCTAAAGATCTTTGCCCTGGGGCACTTTGGCGAATTAACTTAAGGTGCTGGGCCAGTGGGGGCTAGGACTAAGTCCGAATTACTCCTTAAACAAGGCAAGTCTGCCAGAACACCTGCCCCCAATCAGGGCAGAGTGTCCCGAGTGCCTCAGATAAACTCCAGGTGTTTGGAATTTGGAGTTTGGAGTTTGGAATTTCTGCCAAGATGAGCTGAGCTGAGTCCCACCCTCACTTCTGGCCTACACAGGAGTCCTCTATTTATCTCTCTTTCTGAGTTAGACAAACCTGATATGAAGTTCTTCAGAAAGCAGTGTCCAAATATTTCTGAGTTCATTGACTTGAAGATCAGTTCAGAGGCTTATTTTATTGTTGATTTGAGAGAATATCGGAGGAGAGGCAGAGAGTCACCTTTTCACTCCGCCATCTTAGCTCTGCCCCCCCAATAGTCTCCTTTTAGAAAAAAGAAATTGAACAAGCCATTAATGAACTCCCTAAGAAAAAATCTCTAGGGTCAGATGGATTTAGAAGGGAATTCTACCAAAAATATTAAGAAAAATTAATTCTGATACTATGTAATGTATTTGGGAAAATGTGTAAAGGAGTTCTACCAAATTCCTTCTATAACACAAATATGGTACTGATATTAAGCCAGGAAGAGCCAAAACAGAGGAAGTAAATTATAGACCAAACTCCATAATGAATATTGATGAAAAAATTTTAAATAATATATTAGCAAAGAGATTATAGCAAGTTATCAGCAGGATAATACATTATGACCAAGTGGGGTTTGTACCAGGAGTGCAGGGTTGATTCAATATCAGGGAAACTATTACCATAATTGACCCCATTGATAATAAAACTAATAGAATTCATATGATAATTTCAATAGATTGAGAAAAAGCTTTTGACAAATTACAACACCCATTCCTTATAAAACAATAGAGAGCATAGGGACAAAGGGAGTATTTCTTAAAATAAGTAATATATATATATATATCTAAAAACAATAATAAGCATTATTTGTAATAGAAACTAAATGCATTCCCAATAAGATGAGGAATGAAACAAAAATGACCATTATCAACCCTATTAGTCAACATTGCACTAGAAATGTTAGCTTTAAGCAGTAAGAAAAGAAACAGAAATTATAGGAATTAAAATAAGCAGTGAGGAAATAAAACCATCACTATTTGGAGATAATAAGATGATATATTTAGAGAATCCTAGATCATCCAAAAACCTACTTGAAACCATTAACAGCTTTAGCAAAGTTTCAGGATATAAAATAAATCCAAACAAATTATCAGCATTTCTATATAATACTGACAAAGCAGCAAGAGATAGAAAGACAAATTGCATTTAAAATAACTATAGACAAAATAAAAAATTTGATTGCCTACCTGCCAAGATAAATGAAGGTACTATATCAACATAATTACAAAATACATCTCACATAAATAAAATCATATCTAAACAATTGGAAAAATATAAATTGTTCATGGATAGGCTGAACTAATATAACAAAAATGATAATTCTGCTAAATTGTTCTATTTGTTCAGTGACATACCAATCAAATTGCCAAAAACTTATCTTGTAGAACTAGAAAAAATTATCACAAAATTCATCTGAAAAAAAATGTCAAGGATATCAAAGGAAGAAATGGGAATTTGTATTAAAATACAAAGGATATTGGTTTAGCAGTACCAGATGCAAAACTATATTATAGAGCAGCTGTCATCAAAAGCATTTGGTACTGGCTGAGAAACAGAATGGTGGATCAGTGGAATAGATTAGATATGACACATGTTGAATTGAGGAAGCCTATGGGACAATCAGTTCAAAATGTGTAGATAATAAAACCTTATATATAATGCCCAAACTTCAGTTTCTGGGATAAAAACTAACCATTCAACAAAAATTGCTTGGAAAACTGAACAATAATGTCAGAAACTTGGCATAGAACTATGTCTCATACTCCGTATTTAAATTAGGCCACAATGGGTATATGATTTGGGCATAAAAAGTGATACCAGAAACAAATTAGGAGAGCAAGAGAAAATTTACCTAACAGGTCTTGGGAGAAGGGAACAATTTATAATGAAAGAAGAACTAGAGAATATTATTAAAGGCAAAATGGATAACTTTGATTACATTAAATTAAAAGGGTTTTGCACAAAAGGTGTATGGTAGCCCTTTTTGAAGTGGCAAGAAACTGGAAACTGATGCCCATCAATTGGAGAATGGCTGAATAAACTATGGTAGATGAATGTTATAGAATATCATTGTTCTGTAAGAAACGACCAGCAGGATGATATCAGAGAGGCCTGGAGAGACTTGCATGAACTGATGCTGAGTGAAATGAGTAGAACCAGGAGATAATTATACACAGCAACAAGACTATGATGATCAATTCTGATGAACATAGCTCTTTCCAACAATGATATGATTGAGGTCAGTTCCAATAATTTTATGATAAAGAGAACCATCTACACCCAGAGGGAATACTGGGAACTGAGTATTGATCACAACATGGCATTTTCATTCTTTTTGTTGTTGTTTGCTTGCACTTTGTTTTCTTAATCATTTTTTTTCCTTTTGATCAGATTTTTCTTGTGCAGGAAGATAATTGTATAAATATGTTTACATATATTAGATTTAATATATATTTTTAAATGTAAAATATATATTGCATTACTTGACATCTGAGGGATGGGTTAGGGGAAAGGAAGGGAAAATTGGGAACACAGGATTTTGCAAAGCTCAATGTTGAAAAATTATCTATCCATACATTTTGAAAATAAAAAGCTTCAATTTAAAAAAATAAACAAAAAATGTTTTTGCACAAACAAAGCCAATAGAAACAAGATAAAAAGGAAAGTACAAAGTTTGGGAAAAAATTATATCCAATGTTTCTGATAAAGTTGTCATTTCCAAAATATATAAACTCCTGTGTCATATTTATAAGAATACAACTTGTTCCCCATTTGATAAATGATGAAAGGATATGGCCAGTTTTCAGATGATAAAGTAAAGACATTTATGATCATAGAAAAAAAAAGTGCTCTGATTATTTTTAAAAATTATTTTAATACATATTCCTTTATGAAAATTTTGGGGAGAAAAAATCAGAATAAAAGTGATAAACCATGAAAGGGTGAAAAAAAAACAGAAAAAAAGTGAACATATCATGTGCTGATTTATGCAGCCTCCATGGTTCTTTTTTCTGGATGCAGATGGCATTTTCAGTCCAAAGTCCATTGGGATTGCTTTGGATCACTGAACCCCTGAAAAAAACCCAAGTCTTTCATACTTAGTCATCACACACACTTGCTGTTATTGTGCACAATATATCCCTGGTTCTCCCTGTTTTGCTTAGCATCAATTTATGTAAATCTTTCCAGGCCTTTGTAAAATCAACTTGTTCATCATTTTTCATAGAATAATAATATCCAATTACCTTCATATACCACAACTTATTCAGCTATTCCCCAATTGATGGGCATCTACTCGTTTTCCAATTCCTTGCTGCCACAAAAAAAGTTGCTACAAACCATTTTGTACATATGGGTCTTTTTATCCCTTCCTTTATGATTTCCTTGGAATATGGATCCAGAAATGGCATAGCTGGGTCAAAAGGTATGTAAAGTTTTATAGCCTTTTGGGTATGGTTCCAAACTCGTCTCCAGAAGGTTTGGATCAATTCACAACTTTACCAACCACATGTGTCCCAGTTTTTCCATATCCCCTCCAACATTTATCATTATTTTTCCTGTCATCTTAGCCAATCTGAGAGATGTGAGTTGGTACCTCAGAGTTTTTTAATTTATATTTTTCTAATCAATTTACTCATGGAATATTATTTTGTTATAAAAATGATGAACAAGCTTATTTTAGAAAGACCTGGAAATTATTTACACGAACTTCTCCTGAGGGAAACCATCACAACCAGAAATAAATTATACACAATAACAGCAAGAATATACAAAGATAAATTGTGAGAGATTTGGTTCTCAGTAGTTCAGTGATCCAAGGCAATCTCATAGACTTGAGATGGAAAATGCCATCTGCATCCAGAAAAATAACTTCGGAGATTTAATATAAATCAACACATGCTATTTTCAGTCACTTCATTTTTCTGTTTCTTTTTTCCCTCATATGATTCTTCACTTTTCTTCTGATAGGACAGAAAGGGCAAGATGTATAAGAGTGTAGGGAGAGTCTTTGAATTTTCCATTTATGAGATTACTGGTCTTTTGAATAAAGTAGTTTAAAATGAGTTGGTGAATTTGTAAACCTAAAAGCAAGGGGTTAAGAAGTAATTGAAAAGAAAAAAACCTGGAAGAAAAAATGTAAATTCTTTTTTTTTCTAGGCACTTTGCAAATCTAAAAGTACCATAAAAATACTTCATTGTATTGGGTGCATATTTTAGGAAAATCATAATTAGTCTAGAAAGCACCCATAGCAAGGCAATCTAGTTGTTGAGGAGTGTAAAGACAATTAGGAGTATTTATCATGAAAAAAGAAGACATAAAATTGGCTTCATGCTAGTTGCGATTAGGTGGAATGACAAATGATAAAAGAAGAAAAGAATAACCATGGAGAAAAAAAGAATATTATTATTTGTTTTGGGTTTTTTTGCTTAGCTCCAAAGGTTAAAATTTAAGCTCTGTAGAAATGGTAGGCAGAACCTTTCTTCATTAAAGCAAAATAAGAATCAATTTCCTAACAATTTCTTCCAAGGATAATAGGTTTCCAGACCAGGAAGTGATTTCTTCCCTCAATAAAAGTCTTTTATTGAAAGTTAGATGACACCTTATCAGGGATATTGTAGAGAAAATCCATATTAAGATTTAGCTTGGACAAGATGGCCTTTTGGTTCTCTGATTTTCTATTCTTCTGGATTATAACTATTTAGGGCTGATGGTTAAAAAATATCTAGTAATCTTAATGTAATTTATACTACTAGATTTTTGTAAATGTCTGTTAGAACAGCCATTAAAGACAAAACTTTTATGTCCTTTTTAATTCATTCATCCTAAGTAGATACAATCAGTTAATTATGTATCTCATCATACATCCATTTGAAATGTAACTGCAGAACACTGAAAAGTTCTTTTTCTCAAAATATAAAAAGGCCTATGAAAGTTATTTAAAAGAAGTATTGGTGGCTATGACATTTAAAGAAAATTCTAATATCATGACACCTGACTGACCCAACATACACAGAGGGAGGAAAAAAAAAGAAATTTAGTGATTACAATGAAAAGAAGCATGAAGAAAATACTACTGACACACATAATAATGGATGTATTTGGAAGAGTTCTCCATACTACTTAACTTCTTAAGGTCAAAATGAAATTCATTAGTTTTTCCCTAGTGAGTGATATGTAATGTCAGAATATTTTTTAAGAGTATCCCATCTCGAAGATGGCAAACTGCGAACAGCTTTCTCTGTGAACTCCCTCCGACATTCCCCCAACCCAGACAAAGTAAACTTTAAAACTGGTTTCCGAGTGAGGTCCTCGCCAAGCATTTGGACTACAACGCACTTCTATAAAAGATCTACCTTGAAAGAACTCCGGAGAAGGTTAGCCTCAGGGGAAATCGGCCGCTGGTCGCGATCGGACTCCAGCCGGGGCGGAAGTCAGGGCTGCGATAGAGGGGCGGATTTTGGGCACCCAAGAAGCCCCTGGGAGACGCCTGGGCCACTTTGCTCTGCTTGCGGGCAGGTGCTTTGACAGATCTACCTTTGGTAAAGGGTGGATCTAGAGAAACTGAAAACGTGGTCTAGCCCCACCAGCCTCAGACCGGAAGTCAACTCGGCAAACTGCCCCAGGGCAAATATAAATTGTTGCAGTTTTCTCGGCTTTTGACCAATATCCCAACTTTAAATCATGAGCAAGAAGCAGAAGAGAGCTCTCACCATAGAAAGCTTTTACGGAGAAAAAATAGAACAGTCCCCAGATCCTGACATTATGAAAACAATCCCAGATGAAGCCACAAAGGCAGACTTAAGTTGGTCTCCCTTTCAGAAGGCTTACCTGGATGATTGCATTAAGAATCTCAAAAGAGAGCTAGAAGAAGAATGGGGAAATAAATTGAGATCAGGGCAACAGAAATATCAAAAACTGGAAAATAGGACTGGTGAATTGGAAAAAGAAAACAGTTCACTGAAAAACAAAATTGGTGAATTGGAAAAAATCACCAATTCACTGGAAAATAAAAATGGTGAACTGAAAAACAAAATTGGTGAATTGGAAAAAGACAACAATTCACTGAAAAACAAAATTGGTGAATTGGAAAAAGACAACAATTCACTGAAAAATAAAACTGGCAAAATGGAAAAAGAATGCATTGAATCCAGAAATTCAATTGGCCAGCTACAAAAGGAGCTAAAAAAGATAACTGAAGGAAATAATACTCTAAAAATTAAAATTGAACAAATAGAAGTAAATGACTCAATAAGACTTCAAGAATCAGTTAAACAAAAACAAAAAAATGAAAAAATAGAAGAAAATATGAAATATCTCCTAGGAAAAACAACTGACTTGGAAAACAGATCCAGGAGAGACAATTTAAGGATTATCACACTCCCTGAAAGCCACGATGAAAAAAAGAACCTGGATGCTATCTTCCAGGAAATCATGAAAGAGAATTGCCCTGATGTTTTAGAATCAGAAGGCAAAATTGGCATTGAAAGAATTCACCGATCACCTCCAGAAAGAGACCCCAAAATTAAAACCCCAAGGAATATCGTGGCCAAATTTCAGGACTATCGCACCAAGGAAAAGATATTGCAAGTAGCTAGAAAGAAACAGTTCAAATACCGAGGAACTGTCATTAGAATTACACAGGATCTGTCAGCTTCCACATTGAAGGATCGAAGGGCCTGGAACCAGATATTCCGAAAGGCAAAAGAACTTGGATTACAGCCAAGAATAAGTTATCCAGCTAGAATGAGCATCATCTTCCAGGGAAGAAGATGGTCATTCAATGATACAGGAGAATTTCACCTATTTCTAATGAAAAGACCTGATCTGAACAAAAAATTTGACCTCCAAATAGAGAACTCAAGAGAAACATAAAAAGGTAAAAAGGAAAACTCTGGAGAACTATATTCCTACTATAGGTATCCTTTAAAGAATGGCAGTATAATTTGATTTTTCTTTGATAATAATGGAAAAGAAATTAGAGGTGGAAGGGATACCATACTGAAAAAGAAAAAGGGGGGAGGGGGGAAAAGGAGGCAAAATAAAGTAAAAATATAGGAGGTAAAATAAGGCAAAATCTCATAAAGAGACATAGAAGATCTAATATAATTGAGGGGAAGAAGGGAGGGCGATGAGTATTGATTGTGTAAACCTTACTCTCATTAGATTGGACTCTAAGAGAGTATATCAGACACATTTGGCTTCAAAGAAAGCACTGACCCTCCTTATGGGAAGGTAGGAGGGAGGGAAGAAAAGGAAAGGGATAAACTAATAGAACGATTAGGGGAAAGGTATAAAGGGGAGGGAGGGACTCTAAAGGGAGGAGGATTATTGGTGGGAGGTGGTCTTCAAGAGCAAAGTACTGGGGAGGGGGGAAGGGAGAGAGGGGAAAGGGAAGAGAAAATCATAACTCTGGGTAAATAAGATGGCAGGGAATACAGATATAGTTATTTTAACTGTGAATGTGAATGGGATGAACTCTCCCATAAAACGGAAGCGGGTAGCAGACTGGATTAAAAGCCAGAATCCTACAATATGTTGTTTACAAGAAACACATCTAAAACATAGAGATACATACAGAGTGAAAGTAAAGGGCTGGAGCAGAATCTTCTATGCTTCAGGTGAACAAAGAAAGGCAGGGGTAGCAATCCTTATCTCGGATCAAGTAAAAACAAAAATAGATCTAATTAAAAGAGATAAGGAAGGAAACTACATTTTACTAAAGGGTTCCATAGACAATGAAGCAGTATCAATACTTAACATATATGCACCAAGTGGTATAGCATCCAAATTCCTAGAGGAGAAGTTAAGAGAGATGCAAGGAGAAATAGACAGTAATACTATACTAGTGGGAGATCTCAACCTTGCTCTCTCAGAATTAGATAAATCAAATTCCAAAATAAATAAGAAAGAAGTTAGGGACGTTAACAAAAGGCTAGAAAAGTTAGGTATGATAGATCTCTGGAGGAAATTGAATGGTGATAGAAGGGAGTATACTTTTTTCTCAGGGGTTCATGGAACTTATACAAAAATTGATCATGTGTTAGGGCATAAAAACCTCAAAATCAATTGCAGAAAAGCAGAAATAGTAAATGCATCCTTCTCAGATCATGATGCAATAAAACTCACATGTAATATAAGGCCAGGAGAAAATAGGCCACAAGTTATTTGGAAATTAAATAATCTAATCCTGAAGAACGAATGGGTGAAAGAGCAAATTATAGACACAATCGAAAATTTCATCCAGGAGAATGACAACAATGAGACAACATACCAAAATTTGTGGGACTCGGCTAAAGCGGTTATAAGGGGTAATTTTATATCTCTAGATGCTTACTTGCGTAAAACAGAGAAGGAGAAGATTAATGAACTGGGCGTACAATTAAAAAAGCTAGAAAAAGACCAAATTAAAAACCCTCAATTAAATACCAAATTGGAAATTCTGAAAATTAAAGGGGAGATCAATAAAATTGAAAATAAGAAAACTATTGAATTAATAAATAAAAGTAAGAGTTGGTTTTATGAAAAAACCAACAAAATAGATAAGCCTTTAGTTAATTTGATTAGAAAAAGAAAAGAGGAAAATCAAATTATTAGTCTCAAAAATGATAAGGGAGAACTTTCCTCCAATGAAGAGGAAATTAGAGTAATAATTAGGAGTTTCTTTGCCCAACTTTATGCCAATAAATTTGAGAATGTAAATGAAATGGAGGAGTATCTACAAAAATATAGATTGCCCAGATTAACAGAAGAGGAAATAAATTATTTAAATAGCCCTATTTCAGAAAAAGAAATAGAACAAGCTATTAATCAACTCCCTAAGAAAAAATCTCCAGGACCAGATGGATTTACATGTGAATTTTACCAAACATTCAAGGAACAATTAATCCCAATACTATATAAACTATTCGAAAAAATAGGGAAAGAAGGTGTACTACCAAATTCCTTCTATGACACAGATATGGTGCTGATAGCTAAACCAGGTAGGGAGAAAACTGAGAAAGAAAACTATAGACCCATTTCCCTAATGAATATTGATGCAAAAATTTTAAATAAGATTTTAGCAACAAGATTACAGAAAGTCATCCCCAGGATAATACATCATGACCAAG
>JAJPUD010034958.1:0-10558 GCA_023553655.1 Myrmecobius fasciatus | reverse complement strand
TGTAAGAAATGACCAGCAAGATGATTTCAGAGAGGCCTGGAGAGACTTACATGAACTGATGCTGAGTGAAATGAGCAGAACCAGGAGATCATTATACACAGCAAGAACAGTACTATATGACGATCATTTCTGATGGACATGGCTCTCTTCGACAATGAAACGTTTCAAACCACCTCCAATTGTTCCCTGAAGAAAGTCATATACACCCAGAGAGAGGGATGTAAAATGTGGACCACAACATAACATTCTCATATGCCTTGATTGATGTTTGCTTACATTGTGTTTCCTTTATGTGATATATCATTTGTGTAGATAAGATTTTTCTTGCACAACAATGATATGTTTGGAAATATGTATACATATATTTGATTTGCCAATATTTTAACATAATTAACATGGAGTGGATATCCTGCTATCTAGGGGAGGGGTGGGGAGTTGGGGGGAAAATTTGTAATGGAAAGCTATGTAAGGGTTATTGTTGAAGAATTACCTACACATATGTTATGCAAATAAAATTAAATTAAAAAGAAAAGAAAAGAAAAAAAATAATGCCCAGATCTTTCCACTTATGATAATTTTCCCCCAGAAAATTCAACTAGGACTTTATTTTCACAATCCTTGACTATTGATCACATTTGAACTGCACAATATTTCTAAGAAATCAGTATCCCAGGTATTATTAATGTACATTTGTAAATAAAACAGGTAATTTCCATTTAATCTGGTGAATATGATTTGAATGCTAACCTTGCTGATTAAAGATCCATCAGTTTATATATTATGCCTTGCTGCCTCCCAATGAATAAATTTATTGCATTTATACCTTCTCTGCCCAGCATGTCCCAGAATATAAATTCTATGAGGGCAGTACTAGTTATTTTCCAAACTATATACTTCATTTAACACCTAGTACCGTTCTTTGTATAAAGCAAAATCAAATTACTCTTTGAACATTTGTGGGAGGGATACACTCTACCTTTCCATTTGCTAATTCTTTAATTAGCAGTTAACAACTTAGCAGACTGCCAGCTCTGAATAAAAATGGTACACAGAATATATACCTGCCTAACTTAAGAAAGGGTATGGAGAAGTCACAAGGAGAACAAAGAGGCACTAATGTGAGAGATGAGATGATATTAATTACAAATTGCTGTAATACAATTTTGCTATAATGCTTTTCTTCATATAGAGGCAATTGGCCAATGCAAAAGGCTTGAAACTTTTTAGGGTCTGTGATTACAGTTGTTACCTCTCAGAAATGGTTGGATATATTGTTAAATTTCTAAGGGTTGTTGCAGTAATTCTACAGAATTATAGACTGTTTTAATACATTTCTAATTTGCCAATTGTGACAAATGATATAGTGAAAGATAAACAAATTATATTTATACCTGGATGTGACCTTATTTCTCTTTTTCCTTCCTCTGACTCCTTCAGTCACTTTGTCTCACTCAAATCTATGGTTTTCAGACTCTCTGTGTAATCATATAATTATTGATGATTTTCCCATCTGAAAATGGGTACTAAGATTAAATTGTATTTCCAGAATTACCCTTCTTATCTTTTTGAATGATAAGTAAAACACTGGCTATTACACAGTCTTTGATTTTTTACAACTAATTTAAAAGATAAATGAAGTATTTCTCTGTTCAGTTCTATTACTTCACTTTTCCTTCAGAACTTACTTATAATTTATAATTCAACAATGGACTCTTTGAGACTATAACTGAATCTCTTTTTTCAAGACCAATTCTCATTTATATTATCATGCTAAAAATCACATCTTTTAAAAATCAGCTACAGTTGCTCCTTGCCCTTTTTATTATATAATTTGAAGTTATTTGATATTTTACTATAATCATCCTACTAAAATCAAGTTATTGTTTGAATACAGTCCCAGCAAAAGACTCATGAGTCTAAATTGATCTAAAATTTGTAATACATGAACTTTAAATAAGTGCTTCAGGGCTGAGTGAAATCTGCATATATAATCTTTTAGGTAACAAATTGAAAATCTTAAGAGAGCTCAGTAGTTAAGAAAGGGAAAATTCAGTTCATAGAGGATTCATTTAATGGTTTTTCAACTGTCATTTTGGATCAGACCTTTACCTATTCCCGCCTTTTCTGCAAACAGTCTTGTCTTCATGTTCTGCTTGGTAATATTTCTATGTTAATTTTAGATTACATAAACACATATTTATCTACATCTACATATAATTTGCTCAGGAGTTTCACATATGGATATAAAATTTCACTCACCATAGTTAGTTAACTATGATTTTTTTCATAGTTCAAAGACTCTTGAAAATGCATAGTTTGTCAAAACTGATCAATTTTCAGCATTTAGTCAGATGTTAAAAATTAATATTATATAATCCTATTAAACAGACCTAATAGGTAAGTATGTTAGTTTTCAGTTCTTGCTATAGATATTTCTTCTTTAATAAATCAGTTTTTATTATTTCAGTACCTTATCATTCTTCTCCAATCCTGCTCTCCACCATCATTAGCAAAATTAGCAATAATGTTGAACATATTTCTAAAGCTTTCATCTTATATTTTCTAAATTTCCATGACTGTCAGTCTTTATATTCAGTCCACAAGAGCACTGGTTTAACCATATTCTGAATTATCAACATACTTCTTATTAAATCTTTAACTCCTTATCACTTCTTTTCAAATTAAGCTTCCTTACCTTGCTTCCATTCAATTATTTGCTATGCATATACACGATACTTGTAGTCAATTAGATGTTCAACTTCACAAACTCCATTAGTTCTTTTTTTCCTCTAATGGATTGCTCAAACTGTATAATACAGTAAGGCATTTCAGTGTTTCTGTCAACTTCAATAATTCCCAGGACTAATGCCACCTTAAACATGAATCAAGCTTACACCTGTAGTTACCAATTCTATCCTTTTTCCATATTTTGTCTGTAGGGAACTATTGAGAAATGAGTTAGAATCCTGTAGACATCATCAAAGTAATTATGAACAAATAAGTTTTAATATATTTAACATAATTAACAGAGGAAATTCATTAGATTTTGAGAGATTTGAGAAAGGAGATTTGAGAAAAGCTCCCTGTACAGGGTAGGATTTTAGAAGGTTGTTAAAAAAAAGCTAGTAAAGCTGAGGAGTTAGAGAGGATGAAAGATATCATTTGTGTCTTGGAGCAGTCTATATTTTTGTAGACTGCTCCAAGACACAAATGATCTCTTTCATTGAATTCTCTACAAGAATTCAAATCATAGCATGTCTGCAAAAGACAGCAAAAAAAGTGTGTCACTGGATCTCTAAACAGAAGGAAGTGATGTGAAGAACAAGAAGACCGAAAAGGTAGAGGAATGGTAGGTTATGAAATATTTGAAAAAAAGACAATTTTACATTTAATCCTGGAGACAATATTCAAAGAAATTTAAGTACAGTAACATGATAGACCTATGCCTGAGAAAGGTGAATAGATGGATGGAAGAAGGGAGAAACATATGGCAGAGAAGTCATTTAATAGCTTATTGTTATAATTTAGATGTGAGGTAATGAGGGCTTGTGCAAGCATTTATTTTGCTTATGAGAAATAAATAACTGTCCTATATTTGATTCTTATTATAAACTGAGACTCTTTCCACTCTATCTTTTCTGGAGATTTGTTGAATTAGCTAAATTTTTAATTGAGCTATTAGGATGGGCTAAAAAGAATCAAAGATTATGAGAAAAGAAGCCAAATTTTTCTCATTAAAAGTCAGGATACCTCTAGTTAAGACCTTTTCTTAACATTCATGGGTCTAGAACTTAGGACCTTTATGGGGAAAAGAGAGAAAATGGTAGCTCAAGCATCATTATAATTCACAGATATGCATTCACATTGTACCCTAATTATATGACCCCAACTTATGAAGATAAAGTAGAAGTGATAAATAGATTTAAAGTACTAGATCTGGTAGACAAAGTGTCTAAAGAATTATGGACAGTAATTTGCAATATTCTACAGGAGGCAGCAAAAAAATTAAAAAGAAGAATAAGAAAGGAAAATTATATTTGATGAGGTTTTACAAATAGCTAAAGAAAGAAGGAAAATCAAAAAGTAAAGGAGAAGGGGAAAGATATAAAACAGAGTGCAGATTTCTGGAAAATAACAAGGAGAAATAAGAAGGCTTACTTAAATGAGTAATGCAAATAAATATAAGAAAACAATAGAATGGGAGAGATAAGAGAGTTTAATAGAGATATAAATTGAGATATCAAGGAAATGTTTCATACAAAAACGGTCATGATAAATAATAAAAACAAAAATAGTACAGATTTAATAGTAGGAATTTAAGTAAATGAGATTAAACAGAGGTGGCAATAATACACAAAAATATATAAGAAAGATCTTGATATCACCAATAACCAACATAGCATGGCTACTGAGCTAGTCAGACATTCTGGAGAATGAAATGAAGGGGTCTGTCTGTAAGAAGTTTTGCTAACAATAAGGCTAGTGGAGATTACAGAATTTCAATTAATTTATTTAAAATCTTAAAAGATGATGCTTTTAAAATACTTGCACTCCATGGGCCAGCAAATTTGGAAAACTCCACAGTGGCTATTGATTTGGAAAAAATCAGTTTATGTCTGAATTGTAAAGAAAAGTAATGCAAAGGAATGTTTAAATTACTGAACAATTGCTTTCATTTCACATGCCCCAAGATTATGTTTAAAATTCTGTAAACTCATTGTTGGTGGAGCTGTGAATGGATGCAGCCATTCTGGAGAGCAATCTGGAGCTATGCTCAAAAAGTTATCAAACTGTGCATACCCTTTGACCCAGCAGTGTTTCTATTGGGCTTATATCCCAAAGAAATCATAAAGGAAGGAAAGGGCCCCACATGTACAAGAATGTTCGTGGCAGCCCTTTTTGTAGTGGCTAGAAACTGGAAACTGAATGGATGCACATCAACTGGAGAATGGCTGAATGAATTATGGTATATGAATATTATGCAATATTATTGTTCTGTAAGAAATGGCCAGCAGGACGATTTCAGAGAGGCCTGGAAAGATTTGCATGAACTGATGCTGAGTGAAATGAGCAGCACCAGGAGATCATTATACACAGCAACAACAGTATTACATGATGATCAGTTCTGATGGACATGGCTCTCTGCAACAAAGAATTTTCTCAAACCAGTTCCAATTGTTCACTGAAGAAAACCATATACACCCAGAGAGAGGGATATGAAATATGGACCACAACGTAACATTTTCATGCTCTCTATTGATGTTTACTTGCATTGTGTTTCCTTTCTCTGATTTTCTTCTTTTTTCTTGTAGATAGGATTTTTCTTGCACAACCTGTCAAGCATTTCAACATTATTAACATGTAGTGGACCTCCTGCAATCTAGGGGAGGGGAGGGGACTGGGGGTAAAATTTGAAATGGAAAGCTTTGTAAAGATCAATGCTGAGGAACTACCCATACATATGTTATACAAATAAAAAGCTTTAATTAAAAAAGAGCAGACTTTAATACTTGAAAATGAGCAAAAAAGGAAAAAAAAATTCTGACCATAGGTAGCTTTTATGGAGAGAAAGAAGAACAGATCTCAAACCCTGAGGTTCCTAAATGCAAATCAACTCCAGATAAAGCCCCAAAGCTTTTTTTTTTTTTGAAAATTTACAAAAGGATCTTAAAAGAAAGTTAGGAAAAAACGGGAAAGGAAATGAAGTCTTTGCAAGAGGATATGGAAAAGGAAAACTAGAAATTATCTGAAGCAAACTGCCTACACAAGAGATTTGATGAATTGAAAAAAATATATAACTCCTTATAAAATAGATATAAAAAAAGACAAATTTGTTGAAAAACAGAATTTGTGAAATAGGAAAAATACAAAGAATAAAACATCTCATTTAAAAATTAAATTGCCTAAATTCAAAAGGTAACTGAAGAAAAATCCACTAAATATTAGAATTGAAGAAATGGAAGTGAAGGACTCAATAAGACTTCAAAAATAAGTCAAACAAAACCCGAAAAAAAATAAAAAAAAACAAACATAGAGGAAAATGTGAAATATCTCATTGGAAAAACAACTGTTCTGGAAAATAGATCTATGATAGACAATCTAAGAATCATTCGACTTCCTGAAAGTCATGATGAAAAAATGAGCGTAGACATTATCTTTCAGGAAATCATCAAGAAAAACTGACCTGATGTACTAGAACCATTGGGAAAGTAGCCATTGAAAAAATTCACTCAGTCCTGAAAGAGACCCAAAATGAAAACTCCAAGGTATATAATAGTTAAATTTCATAATTACTGGATGAAGGAACATTATTGTAAGCAGCCAGAAAGAACAATTCAAATGTTGAGCAGCCATAATCAGGATAACCCAGGATCTAGTAGCTTCCACCTTAAAGGACTGAAGAGCCTGAAATTTGATATTCTAAAAGGCAAAGGAACATGGATTGCGGCCAAATATCAGCTACCTAGCTAAATTGAGTATTATCTTTCAGAGAGGAGGATGAGCATTCAATGATATAGGTGAATTTCATTTATTTCTGATGAAAAAAATCAGAGCTGTACAAAAAATTTGATCTCCAAATAAAGAACTCAATAGAAGCATATAAAAGTAAAAAAGAAAAGAACTCTTGACAACTATATTTCTCCCATGGTTATACTTAAAGAGTATGGTATAATTTTATTTTATTGTGATAATATGAAAAAGAAACGAGTTGCAAAAGGGATTGTATTGGAAAAAGAGGAAAATGGAGGTAAAATGAGGGAAATCACATCTCATGAAGAGGCAAAGAAGACCTATTATAATTGAGGGGAAAAAGGGGAGGGGAATAATCATTGTATTAATTTTATTCTCATCAGATTGTCTCAAAGAGGGAAAGATGATAGAAGGGAAAACAGTAGAAGGGAAAAGGTATGAGAAAGGGGAAAGAATTGTAAAGGGGGAGGTCTGTTTGAGGGATTTGGTGGTCAGAAGCAAAATACTGGGGAGGAGGGAAGGGAAAAAGGAAAGAGAAAAGCATAATGGGGTAAATAAGAGGGCAAGAAATATAGAATTATATATTTTAACACTGAATGTGAATGGGATGACTTCTCCAATAAAATGAAAGCACATAGTAGACTGGATTAAACAACAGAATGTTGCTTACAAGAAACATTTGGCACAAATTGACACATACAAAATAAAGTAAAAGTTTGCAATAATTTATCATGCTTTAACTCAAGCAAAAAAAGCATGGGTAGCAATTCTGATCTTAGATAAAACAAAAGTAAAAATAGACTATATTAAAACCTAAGGCAAGCCTTATTTATAATGTAGAAAAGCTGAATGAATTCCCAATAAGATCAGGGGTGAAACAAGAATTTCCATTATCATCACTATTATTCAATATTCTACTAGAAATATTGGTTTTAGCAGTAAGAAAAAAAAATTAAAGGAAGTAGAATAGGCAATGAGCAGATAAAACTATCACTCTTTGTAGAAAATATGTGGATTTACTTAGAGAATCCTTAGAAATCATCCAAAAATGTACTGGAAATAATTCATAGCTTTAGCAAAGTTTCAGGATGTAAAATAAATCCATAGAAGTCATCCGGATTTCTATATATTACTGACAAAGTCCATCAGCAAGAGATAGAAAGAGAAATTCTATTTAAAATTACTGTAGACAAAATAAAATAAAATACAATTCACACCAAAGAACTATATGAACACAATTACAAAACAGTTCTCATGCAAATAAAGTCAGTTCTACACAATTGAAAAAATATCAGTTGTTCATGGATAGGCTGAGTAAAATTGACAATTCTGCCTAAATTGTTCAGTGACATACCAACCAACCTGCCAAAATATTATTTTATACAAGTAGAAAAATAATCTAAAAATTCATCTGGAAAAACGAAAGATCAAGAATATCAAGGGAATTAAGAAAAAAATACAAAAGATAGTGACTTAGCAGTACCAAATCTAAAACTATATAATAAAGCATCAGTATCAAAACCATTTGATACTAAGAAAGAGAGTGGTAAATTTGTGGAACAGATTAGATAAACACAAAACAATAATCACGGTTTGTAGCAATCTAGTATTTGATAAACCCTCACATTTAAGCTTCTGCAATAAGAACTCACTATTTGTGAGTTCTTGCTGGTTAAAGTGAAAAATAATGTGTCAGCAACTTGGCATAGACCTATATATCACAATTCATACCAAAATAAGATTAAAATGGATACATGATTTGGGAATAAAGGAGGATATTATAAATGAATTACTAGAACAAAGGATAATTTACTTATAAAATCTTTGGAGAAGGGACAGATTTATGCCCAAATAAGAACTAGAAAATATTATTAAAGGCAAAATGAACAGCTTTGATTATATTAAATTTTAAAAAAAATTACACAAACAAAGCCAAAAGAAACAAGGTTAAAAGGTAAGTACAAAACTGGTAAAAGACATTTATAGCCAGTATTTTCAATAAAGGTCTCATTTCTAAAATATACAAAAAATTATGTCAAATTTATAACACAAGTCATTCCCCAATTGATAAATGGTCAAAGGATATGAACAGACAATTTTCAGATGACAAAATTAAAGCCATTTATAGTTATATGAACAAATGCTCTAAATAACTATTGATTAGAAAAATGCAAATTAAAATAGCTCTGATCTACCACCTCATACCTCTCAGATAGGCTAAGATGACAGGAAAAGATAGTGATAAATGTTGGAGGGATGTAGGAAAACTAGGACACTAGTATATTGTAGGTGGAGGTGTGAAATGATCCAACCATTCTGGAGTGCAATTTGAAACTATGCCCAAAGGGCTATGAAACTGTGCATATCCTTTGACCCAGCACTGCCATTACTGAGTCTATATCTCAAGGAAATCATAAAGGAGGGAAAATGACCCACATGTGCAAAAATGTTTGCAGCAGCTTTTTTGTTGGTAGCAAAGAATTGGAAAAGAGTGCCTATCAGTTGGGGAATAGTTTAACAAGTTGTGGTGTATGAAGATAATGTAACATTATTGTTTTTAAAAAAATGATGAACATGCTAATTATAGAAAGATTCACATGAATTAATGCTGAGTAAAATAAGCAGAACCCAGAATACATTGTACACAGTCTGTACATGTGTAATGATCAACTGTGAAAGGCTTGGTTCTTCTCAGTAGTTCAACAATATAAAATAATCCCAATAAATTTTGGATGGAAAATGCCACCTGCATCTAGAAGAAGAACCAAGTAGACTAAATGTCAATCAACACATGGAATATATATTCACTTCTTTTTTCTATTTTTATCTCTCCTATGGTTTTTCCCTTTTGCTATGTTTTTTCTCTCCCAACATAATTCATAAAGCAATTTATATTAACATAAATAAAATTACTACAATAAAAAAGAAAAGAAGCTATTTAATGAGGATGAAAAAGGATAATATATAAGCTGGCTCAAACCTTAGAAACAAAAAATGAAGATCTTGATTACTGGTCTCATCATTTCCTGGCAAATAGACAGAGAAGAAATGGAAATAGTTTCAGATTTTATAATTGTGGACTCAGAGTTCTTTGGATTTGGCAACTGCAGTCATGAGATTCAAAAGCTGCTTGTTCCTTAGAAGAAAAGCTATACCAAATAGGGATAGCCATAGTAAAAAAGAAAAATCCCTTTGACAAGAAAGCTTGTCCATATAGTCAAAGCTATGGTTTTCCTGTAGCAACACTAAACCTGATTATTTATTAAATATTTGAAGAGATCACTTTCAAAATTTCCTTTTTCAATTGATTTAGTTCAGCAAAATCATGTTGATTATTTTCCATTTTCTCTCATAAAATCTAGAAGTACACAATAACCAACTTGAGTATTAAAAAAATTTCTCCAGTATGTTTTATTTTGCAGTGCATGTTCTTATTATGAATTTTATATTTTATTATTTATTAATGCTGCAATTCTTTGATTAGTATATGTGATATTTATATGTTCATATATACTTATACATGAGTACATTTTATAAACCCTTGAAAGTAGTTTTCCACAAAAGATATTATGATCCAAAATGTATAAATTACTAAAGAAAGGCACAGAATATTTATGACCTTGTGTGATTAGTGATCTCTGAATCTAATCTTAGGGTATTTTAATGGACTATAATTATCTACATTTGCTGCCTTTCTGGAGATTGATTTAAAATTGCCTCAGGAGGCAAGTTCTCTTTAATTATCTGATAAGAGCTAAACTTGGCACTCTAAAAACTTTGGAAACACAAAAATAAATATAGTACTACAAAGTAAAACTTATTTTGGGCTATATTTAATGTTAAAAACAAACAGCTATCTATTCCACGGCAATAAAAATGAAAAGCTTACAGGTATAGTTAAGGTATTATTCTTCTCTTACTTGATCTGGCAATAATGGGCTCTCAAGAAAAAAATATTAATTCATTCCTTTATCTTCATAGTCAAAAGTGGCTGTAAGCTGATTTTCATCTTTGTTTTAATTCTGCTTATGCATTGACAAACTGAAATCTGACTTTTCCTAAATGTTTGTTTTATGCATTTCTTCAA
>JAJPUD010034957.1:0-10560 GCA_023553655.1 Myrmecobius fasciatus | reverse complement strand
GAATGATCAGAGGCAGGGCAGATTAAGGAAGGTAGTGCTAAGAAGCACAATGAATTTTTGAAGAGGGATAGAATTTGAAAAAGAGAGCATGATAAAAAATAAGATGGAGGGAAATACAGTTATTGATCATAACTGAGAATGGGATGAATTCAGCCATAAAATGGAAGCAGATAAACATAATTAATTAAGACCCAAGAGTCCAACAAATATGTTGTTTACAAGAAAGGTACTTGGGACAGAAAAACACAGAAGAGTTAAAATAAGGGGCTAGAGTGGAATCTATTTTGCTTCTGATGAGATTAAAAGGATAGAGGTAACAATCAGGATCTCAGATGAAACAAAAACAAAAATAGACCTAAATAAATGAAATAGCCAGGGAAACTACATTTTGCTAAAGGGCACCATAGGTAATGATGTAATACCAATACTAAAAACATAAGTATCAAGTTGAATAGATTCTAGATCCTTAAAGGAAAGTTAGTTACAGGAGGAAATATAAAAACTATACTAGTGGGGGACCTCAATTTACCACTCAGAACTAAATATGTCTAGCCATAAAATAAACAAGAAAGAAGTTAAAGAGATGAATAGAATATTAGAAAATTTAGATTTCGCAGACCTCTGGTGAAAATTGATTGGGAATATAGAAGAATATAGAAGCTGCATATGGTTATTCTCAAAAAACTTACCATATAAGGCATAAAAACCTCATGAAAAATAGAAATATCAAATGTAGTCTTTTGGAACCATAAAACAGTAAAAATTACATTCAATAAAGAACCTTGGAAGCATAGACTGAACATCAATTGGAGACGTAATAATCCAGTCCTAAAAATTGGATGGACCATAGGACCAGTAAATTCATTAAGGATAGTAATAACAATGAGACGACATACCAAAATTTGTGGAACGTAGCCGAAGTTATACTTAGGAGAAATAATTATATCTCTAAATGCTTATAATAATAAAAAGAGAAAAAAAGCAGATCAATGAATTGGGCACATAATTTAAAAAGAAAACAGAAAAAGAACATTAAAAAAACCCTTTTAATTAAATGCTATAATAGAAATCCTAAAAACCAAAGGATTGATAAAATTAAAAAGTTAAAAAAATGAACCAATAAATATAAAATTGCCCAAATTAACAGAAGGGGAAATAGAATACTTAAATAACCCTATCTTAGATAAAGAAATTGAACATGCCATCAATGGGCACATAAAAAAATCCCCAGGAACAATTTGATTCACATGTGAATTGTACCAATCATTTAAGAAACAATTCTAACACTATCTAAACTGTCTGGAAAAATAGGCAAAGAAGGAATGCTACCAAATTTCATTTTACTACATGTTGCTGATACCTTCCTAATAAATATTGATGCAAAAATTTTAAATAAAATGCTAGTGAGGAGATTATAGCAATATATCAGAAACATATTATCAGGTTGGATTTATATCAAGAATGTAGGGCTGATTCAATATTAGGAAAACTATTAGCATAAGTGATCATATTAATAACAAAACCAACAAAAATCATGTGTTATCTCATTAGATACAAAAAACTTGACAAATACAACCCCTATTTCTAGTAAAAAAAAACACTTTAGAAAGCATAGGAATAAATGGAGGTTTTTTTAAAAATGATAAGTAGTATCTATCTAAAACCAAGAAGAAGCATTGTCTGTAATAGGGATAAATTAGATGCCTTCCCAATAAGATCAGTGTATTATTGCGCCTGTCTAGTAGTTTACTGTTTGGACATTTTGTTAATCTGATGGATGTGAGGTCAATCTTTAAAATTGTTTTCCTTTGTATTTTTCTTATTATTAGTGATATTCATCTGGTCAAGATGGAAAGAAGCTGCTGTCCTAGTAATCAATGGCTTGAACTTGCTGTATCATTTTTTTTCCTATGGATCTCAAAATCGCCTTTGGAGTTCACATTGAACTGCTTTTGATTCAATTCATATGAATACCAGTTGTCATTTTCACACGTGAAAGTAACATGATTCCTCCCTCCTAAAAGTGGAAAGCTTTAATGGCCTTGGATAGTTACCCATTTTCCCCGATTGCTGCCATGACCCGCTGGACACTTGCAGTGAGTAACAGCTTTGGCACACAGAACTAGAAATACTAAGCTCAGAGGGGAGCTCAAATGAGAACAGCTGTTAGGAGGCTAAGCGTGAAAGGTTACTCCCGGCAGCTGAAGTGGCTCTTGCTTATGGTTGACTGTGCAATACTAGAGAGTTCAACAGGATTCTCCCCAGCCAGGTATTTGAAACAGAGACAGATTTTTCAGGACAGCTGTAGTCCAAGGGAACAAAGTTCCCTCAAACTCTCAAATCTGGGAGTGCTCTCTCCTTCTGTGCCATTTAGAATCTGCTCCTGGAGGTCTGAAATACAAGGCTGGAGCTTCCATGGGACTTGAGAATATCAACTGTTCACTAAACAGGCAATTCAGACTCTAAAGCAGCTGTCTCTGGGAGACGCCTTCAAAGTCAGATTAAGGTCGGGTCCTCCGAAACTGGCCCTGACACTCGCAGTACCAAAGAGTTCCGAAAAAGATGGGAAAGAAATGAATCTCACCTCTATCCTATCTCTAAAACAACTCTGCTTCTTTCTGTAGTGCCCTTCTTTAGAGGGACAGATACTTTGGCCACTTAATGGGAACACAGGACTCATTATCAAAGACCCTGATGTTGGAAAAGATTGAAGGCAAAAGGTGAAGAAGATGGCAGGAGATGAGAACGATGGAGTGCACCATGGAAGCAGCGAACGTGAGCTTGGGCAGACTTTGGAAGATAGCAGATAGAAGAGCCTGGTGTGCTGAGGTCTCTGGGGTCACGAATCTCCAAACATACGTTCAAGATACTGGAGCCCATAAAGTGAATCAGGTAAGAGAGAGAAGGGTTACTGGATTGCCTAATCCGGGGATGTCATTTATAATTTAGCTAGATTTTCACCATGTATTTTTATTTGACCGAGAGTATCTTATGCTCCTCTGGGAAAAAGATGGAGAGATGGCTACTAGGTGATGGTATCATTAGGTGTGTTCAGAAGCAGGGCAACGTGGGGGTCATGAATGGGCTGATACTAACTTAGAAGTGTTGAGTGGAATATCCTAGGAGTGCTGATGATAGCAAAAATAATAATAATATCTCAAATTTATATAGGTATTGAAGGTTTGCAAAACACTTTGTTCATGGTGGGAGAGGAGCTCCCCGAGACAGGGAGTCACTCGGATAGGGGCATAGAAAGGGAGGTGCAAGGGACACATTTAGGCAGAGACATTAGAGACAGAGAATGGGAGGCAGGAGGATGTAGGGACAAGGTGGACATAGAGAAAGATGGGGCTCACAGTAATAGACACACTGACCGAAGAGGGTCACGAGAGAGTTAAAGGGAGAGACATGAAAGTGATCTGGGGTCTTTAGTGGCCTGCAATCTCCACATGAGCTGGGGGTGGAGTGTGGAAGCCACCCAGGCTGGTATACTAGTAAGTGGCTACATTAAGAGAAGCACAGTTTCTAGGAGTAGAGAGTGGGTGGACCCCACGATCCTCTGCCCTCTATACATCTGACCTGGGGGATTCTGTCCACCTTGGGCCACAACAGTCCACAAAGAACACCGATTAGATGGACTGTCTCATCTCATTAGATGGACATGTCTCAGAGATAGAAAAAACTAGTAGGGTGAAAAGTCTATATCATATGAGGATTGCTTAAAGGAACGGGGTGAGCACATAATGGAGATGAGAATGCTCAGGGTGAGGAGAACAGAGTCCATACACAGGATAGAAACAGTCATCACTGAGAATGAATGGGCATGGATATAAAGGAAGGGAAAGAGAGAAATGGGGGGAGGGCATGCAGGCTGACAGGAGGACCTGGACACAATGGGGGGGGTTCCCATATGTAGCCAGGGGGCAAACTGACAGACCAGATCTACAGAGGTCAGCGGAATGGGGGACATGTAAAACAGACACAGAGGTGGGGGGCTGCATGGACTGACAAGAATATACAGCCAGATAAGAATAAAGGTGGCTGGATGAGGCCACATGGATGGGCAGGACACTGACAACTGGGGAAGATGTGTAAGAGCAAATGCAGAGATGGGACATATGTGAGGCAGATGGGACAGCACACTGCTAGGGGGAGACCCCTGGAGAGGAACATGCAGGTTGAAAGAGGGACACATAGGGGCAGCTAGGTGGTGCTGTTGTAGAGCACCGGCCCTGAAATCAGGAGGACCTGAGTTCAAATCTGGTCTCAGACACTTAACATTCCCTAGCTGTGTGACCTTGGGCAAGTCACTTAACCTCAATTGCCTCAGCAAAAAAAAGAGGGACACATGGGAGGGCATAGACAAGACACACTGAGGGAAATCCTGATGTGTCTATGGATTGGAAACGGGACAGAAAAAGAGCACGCAGGGGACTAAGACAGCAGAGGGACTCAAAGAGACGGACAGACATTGGGATGAAATGTAGGGAGCAGCACAGGCAGACGTGGTGACACTGGGATGCCCAGAAAGAAGGGTGGTAATAGAAATGAATGGGGGGAGGAGACAGACAGGAAGAGGGGCAGATGGAGGCAGAGAGAGCCCAGACAAGGAGATGCACAGATGGGGCCATCCCCAATCACATACACAAAGACACAGAGATGATGAGGGGCACATGACCAGACAAGGGCCACACAGACATGACAGACAGAGAAGGGAGTGGGCACACTGCTGGAGAGACAGACAAGACAAAACACATATCACCACTGGGACCCAGATGAGATACACAGAAGGGAAGATATAGTTGGGACGGACGGACATAGGGACAGAGAGGAGGGCAGAGTGGGATGAAACACAGCCCAGCACAGGACATGCAGAAAGAGGTGGAGCCCACACAGGTCAGCAGAGGGAACCAATATGGAGGGTGATATGGACAGATGGTAGACAGAGGAGAGACCCAGACTGACAAAAGTGATCCCTACAGACCAGAGGGGAGTGGGGGGAACACAGAAACATCCTCACAGAGGAGGACACACAGATAGGAAGGAGTACTGACAGAGGTAGGTCACTGCCAGGCGGGGGACATGCTCACATGGGGAGATTTGGAAACAAACAGATTGGGAACAGACAGATGTGAATGGGACATAGAGACACGTGGAAACAGAAGCAAGACATGACTTCCACAATGAGACGATTCAGGCCAGTTCCTATAGCCTAGTGATGGAGAGAGCCATCTGCATCCAGAGAGAACTATGGGACTGAACGGGGAGAACACCAAAAGATTTTCTCCTTTTTTGCTGCTGTTGTTATTTGCTTGCTTTTTTTTCTCTCATTTTTTCCCTGTTTGATCTGATTTTTCTTGTGCAGCACGGTAATTGTGAAAATGTTAACAAGAATTACACATGCTTTACCTATATTGGGTTGCTTGCTGTCTAGAGGAGGGAGAGGTGGGGAGGGAGGGGGGAAATTTAGAACACAAGGTTTTGCAGGGATGAATGCTGAAAACTACCTTTGCATGTATTTTGAAAAATAGAGCAATTATTAAAGAACAGAAGCAGGACAAACAGACATGGGATACAAAGAAGGGGATGCACGGCGGGACTCACATGAGGACATATACAACGGATGGGAACAAAGAAGACCCAAAGAAGAGGAATATCACAGGTGAGGAGGCACAAAACATCGACAGAGCATACATAGAGGCAGGGAGGGTGAATACGGAGACACACTGATGGGGACTTATGGGCAGTGAGTCAGATAGACATACAAAGGGGCAACACAGAGATAGAACAAAACATAAATGGAGAAAAATGACAGATAACAAACACACTGAGTGGGATACAGAGAGACAGATGGGAGAAATGCCAAATGTATGAGAGCCCTTTAAGAAACATTTACATGGGGGATAAAATAGGGATGCTTAGACATGGGTCAGAGACAGCTGGGAGAAACACAAATGGGGGAAATGAGAGAGAGAGGGACAGGGCATAGCAACAGAAGGCAACACACAGGAATGGTGACCGTGGAAGCCTGTAGACACACGGATGCAGACAGACGAGCAAGTGGGAAAAGACAGGGCCACACACAAAAACGAACTCATGGACACAAAGAGAGGTGAAAAGATACAGATGGGGGACATAGCAGACTAGAAGACTATACATAAATGGAGGGACGCACACCTGAGGGGGAATACAGATGGGCATGGGTTGTTGTCCTTGGTGCTCAAAACGGACCAAACTGACTTTTATGCTGGGCTCAAGGTATAGCATGTCTGACTGTGGCTGATCAGACCAATATGAGTTTGGAAGCCCCAGCACAGGTTGGGTCCAACTGGTCCTTTTGACTATTTGGGGTGGAGATCTCTAAATTGAAGCATGTCATATAATCTTTTGAGCTACTAAAGCTCTTTCTTTGATGAGGGCACACCATACTCAAGTGATCCTGTGTCGGCAACTCCCGTATTTCAGAATCAATTCCAAAGTTCTTAAAGAGACATTGAGTTCCCTGATATTAGGCGCTTGCTTCGTTTGAGTTCTCAGTAAAATTTAGGCAAACGCACGTTTGCCATTTGAACGATGGGGCCAGCCCATCGGAGCTGCGCTCCCCACAGCGGAGTTTGACTAATTGGCAGCTCAAGTCAAGAGAGGACCTCAGCGGCCGGTACCTTATCTTGCCAAGTATTTTTCGAATCTTCCTAAGACAATTCAAATGGAAGGACAAATGAGGGAAAGACGTCCAGATATAGGGAGGGACAGGGAGGGACATACACAGCTGGGGAACATGTGGATTGCCTGAGGGCCTTTTAAATATCTGGGGGGGGCAGAAGCAGGAGAAAGAGATGGAGAATACAATTGAAGATAAAGAGTGACCATAGTAACTTATGAGTTCATATGGATAAATAGGAAACAAAAGCAAAGGGAAGGACAGACAGATGGGCACTTGCAGACAACAATAAATATATAGACAGGGACACATAAAAGGATAAGCTGGGTAGATGCACAAAGATGGGGAAAGAGATGGGACAATCTGTGGATATTCAGAGAGCCCCCTGGCTAGCCAGAGGAACACACACAGATGGAACAAAGATAGGGGGACATGGGAAAGATATAGAAAAATTAGTAACTAGACAAACCAGGAGATACATGTGGGGCCAAAAAGGCTGTACACATAGATCAGGGACACAGAGCATATGGACAGAGCAAGAAAACGTGTTCTGTTTTGCACGTGTTGAATCTTATAGACCTAGAAGCCTTCCAGTTGTGAAATAGGCAATTTGTAATCTTGGATCTCAGGAGAGAAACTAGGGCTGAAATATAGATATCTCAGAATCATTTATATAGATATGATCATTAAACCCATGGGAACTCATGAAGTCACCAAATGAGGGAGTAGAAAGAAAAAAGAGAAGATGGCCCAGACCAGAGGCTTAGGGGACACAGCTTTAGTAGGCGTGATCTAGATGAAGATCTAGCAAAGGAGATGGAGAAGGAATGATGAGATGGACAGGAGAAGAACCAAGAAAGAGCAAAGTTTACAAAAACCAGAAAGATTGAGAGTATCCAGGAAAAGGGGGGCTCTTCAAAAGCATTGAATGCAACGCACAGGTCAAGAAGGATGAGGACTGAGAAAAGGCCATTGGGTTTAGCAAGTAGGGGATCATTAGAGGAAACAGTGGAAGGATGAGGTTGAAAGCCAGAGGACAGAGTTTGGAAGAGTAAATGAGACACAAAAAAGTGGAGGCAGCAGGCATAAATGGCTTTATCCAGGAGATCTGTACCAGAGAGAGAGATGATGATACCTAGCATGGATGGTAGGGTCAAAGGAGAGTTTTCCCAAGATTCTCTGAAATCCTCCCATTGACGTTGTCCTATGTTTCAATGATGTTCCATTACAAATCAGAAAAAAACCAAAGCTCTATACTGTCCTTGACTACCAATGTAGGCCTTATTTGTACCCTACCTCTCTGAAGAAGGAAGGAGCCACACGTGACCTGTCATGAGCAAATTATTGCAGTGAGTAGAACTCGGAACTTTTCTGTGTTACATTATTGAATATTTTAGTGGTCATCGTGTAAAGTTCTCTCCTACTTTCTACTTACTTTGCTCTGCTCCACCTCATACAAAGCTTCTTAATTTTTTCTGAATTCTTAATATTTGTCTCTCTTTTGTTTCACAGAACGATGAGAATCTACATCTGCCAACCACAATCTGTGCGGCCATTCCCAAGACCGTGTGGCTTTCCTTCCCCTGCTTTGCTACCACGACGATGGGTACTTTCTCTTTGTCTCTCTTTCATATGTGTAGGGCGTGTTGATATGCATGCACATGAGTGTCTAACTGGCAAGTAGATCCATAGATCGTGTGTTTATATGACTAATGTTGACATAGCGAGTTCAAATGTAGGTTCAATGGCTTATATGCTGCTTGCAAAATGTTTCCCAGAATCCCAAGAGCCCCTCACAGCTCTACTCACTGACAGGATTCTCACACTCAATCAGACAGGCATTTAACATTTTTCTCTTGTTTTCGTAGTTAATGATCTGTGAAATCTAAGAGGTGTTTTAATTTGTATTTCTCTCATAATTAGTGACTGGGAACATAATATTATATGTTTGTCAATCAGATACAGAACTTCCTGCAACAAACCGGAGTCATCTGGAGGAACCCATTTTACCTTCTTCTACAATGGCAGGGTCAACTCTATAAATGGGCATAGAATATAACAGGGCCAAACAGGAATGGAAGGAAAGGAAAGGAAAGAGGGAAAAAAGGGAAGAGGAGGAAAAGGAAATAAGCATTTATTAAGAACCTACTGTGTGTCAGGCACTGTGATAAGCACTTTACTACTAATATTATCTCATTAGCTCCTTAAATAAACCGTGAGGTAAGTGCTCCTATTAAGCTCATTTTAAAATGAGGAAACTGAGGGAGACTACTCACGGCCATGTAGCGAAGGAAACCAATGGTGGCACGGATTTGGAGAGGCAGGGAATAATAAACGTCCCCCCAAAAAATGGAAGGAACAAACAGAGGAGTGAACAACAGAGTGACAGAAGGACGGATGGGGCAAGTGGGAAAATGAGAGAAAGATGGGATGGGTTTCGAGTTAGAGATCAATTTCTAGCTATAAATTCTTGCACACCGAGGCAGGTTTGAAAGCTTGGGAAACTGAAACAGCTGGGAAAGTGTGAGAGTGGAGACGTTGCAATTTGGATACACAGAGGTCAGAATGAACCACTCAGTAAGAGACAGACGAGTAGACCTACGTATACGTGATGTTTGGATGCAAAGAAAGAACACCTGAGTGAGCGATCGGTGCGATAATTGTTGTACCAAGTGGGAGTCGGGTGCGTTATGAAAGCTATCAGCAGAGTGGTGGATGAATGAGTATACCTGGACTATGGGAGAATGAATGAAGAGAAAGCAGAAAAAGACAATGTACTCCAAAAGGCAGAAAGGGAAGGGGTGAAAGGGGGTCATACGTGAGAAAGACAAAAAGCAGAAAAAGGAGAGAACCATGCTCTGATGTGGGAGGGAATGCAATGTGAAATTGCCAAACTGAGCAGCGGCAAGGGAGAGCAGAATGATGGGAGAGAATGAAGTCTGGGATGTTTCTAGCACTCCTGTGTGTGAGATACAAGTGAACTGAGAGAAGTGGCTTTTTGGCTGTTTGGTGTGAGGGACAAATGGAAGAGCCAATGTAAAGAGCGAGAGTTGTATGCAGAGAGAAAGTGATGGAGGAGGAAATCTAACCTAGACTGGGAGACATGAATTACAGTAGAAACCTCAGCATCGAGACACTAATGGGAATTGAATTTTAAAAACGGTTCGCACGCACTCTTCCTCATGCTCTCTGCCACCAACTACATAGCCTCGGTCTCTGCCAACCGATCTGGACCCTCTGCCCCCTAATCATGTGCCACCGCTATGGCAAAGCTCAGGAAAGCTGCAAAAAATCAAGGTGAGCCCAAGAAAATAGCTCCTTCCCTGAAAAGAAGAGAAGACCCTGCGGGTGGGGATGTGTCAGAAGATGAAGAAGAAACAGGGGCAAGAGAGCCTGTGGTCCCTCAGAAGAAGAAAAGGTTGCGGCTATGCCAGCAAAGAAGGTCCCAGAGACCACAAAAGCCACTGCACCTGCAACAAAGCGGCTGGGACTTTTTCTAAGAAGGCCTCCACTGAGAAAGGGCCGCCCCGGCCAAAGCTGATGTAGTCCTAGCAAAAGCGGGAGCCCTTCTGAGCCACCCACCCATGAGCAAAGGGACCCCAAATGGGAAGGAGGTTAAGAAAGAAGATGGTGACTCTGAAGAAGACAACAGTGGAAATGAGGAGAAGAGAGAACCTGGGCCACCCAGAGCCAAAAAAGTGGGAGCAGCTCGAGCCAAATACACTCCGGTGATGGAAAAGGAGGAGGAGGAGGGAGGGGAAGAAGAAGGAAGAGGAAGAAGAAATGAAGGAGGAAGAAATGATGGAGGAGGAGGAGGAGAAGGAGGGAGGGGAAGAAGGAGGAGGAAGAAATGAAGGAGGAAGAAATGGAAGAGGAGGAGGGAGGGGAAGAAAAAGAAA
>JAJPUD010034955.1:0-10560 GCA_023553655.1 Myrmecobius fasciatus | reverse complement strand
AGAAGCTGGAATCACTGGCTCGGGTGGTAGCCTCCCTACCCCCCCCCCTTTATTCTGTTCTAGCCAGCTTCATCACCCGTCTGTGACTGTCAGCTTCAAGAGGCAAGTTGTCACAGCTGAGAGGACAACTGCTCAAAGAATCACATCCACTTTCCAGGAGGACCTAATTCAAAGTCAAAGTGACCTCCATAGGTAGGAAAGGACATTCAGGAAGGGTGTTCCAAAAAGGTGAGCTCCAGGGATTTGTCCTTAGCCTTTTTTTGTCATTGACTTGGATGAAGGCACAGATGAGATGCTTGGCCCATTTTCAGATGAAACAAAACAAAGAGGGAGTAACTAAGTATGTTGGATTGTTGAGTCGGGAGTCACCATGATTCTGACTGGTGGAATTACAGGCCCAACCGAATCTGATGGAATATAATGGAAATAAACATAAGGTCCTACATCTGGGTTAACAAAATGGGGTAGAAGATCAGACAGGTCTGGTTAAAGGACAGTTCCTTTGCAGCAAGTCTTGAGGTCTTAACAGATCACTTGCTCTTTATGAGTCCACTGTGAGATGTGGTGTGGTCAATAGCACTTTTAGACTTTATTGAAATCCAGAACTCCCAGGACTACAGGTGACAATTGTTCTGCACCCTGCCTCAATCCGAGAGTGTTTGGAGGATTGTCCTTCATTCTCAGTACCATGTTTTAAAGAAGGACCTTGGTGTTATAAAGGAGATTTCTGGCCAACTACAGGTTCAACTAGGTGGCCTTTGAGACTCCTTCCCCCTCTCGAATTTCTGCCAAGGTGAAGTGCATCAGGATGGGGGCCGACAGGATGGGGGAGAGAATGCAGCCCAAGCCGCTTGAGGATCAGTTGAAACAACTCTTGGGAAGAAAAGGGAAGGGCAAGGAGGAGAGGGGGAGGACATAAAGGAGGGATGGGACACACACTGTCTTTAAATTTTGGAAGGAGTAAGCCTGCTCTGCTGACCCCAAGGGGAAGGAAGAGAAACAAGTAAGCAAAGTTTTAGAAACTCTTCAGATATCAGCTTGATGGGATGAAAAATCTGCAACTAATTAGAAGCGATTCAAGAGTGGAAGAGGCCATCTCTGGAGGTAGTAAGTGTCCCATCACTCCAGAGAGGGTTTCCAGTGGGGACTGAGAACTTTTGGGAGGACATTCCAAGCACTGAAGGCCTGCAGAAGCACACTTACATTTGATTTACAACAAGCCTGGAAGGGAGGTCATCTGGAGGTTGTTATTTTGGGCAGGACCTGTGATTTTCATCACTTTAAGGACTTCAAGGGAGGGAGGAAAACTCCTCCCAATGCATATTAGCCACTGCTCAGGCCCTGAACACCCTGAGACTCTGGGAGCCCAAATGGTTAGCCAGCAGTGGAGGAGGTCTGAATCAATCTTTGAGGTCGGCACTCTATCCACTAGGCCATGAATGAGGTAGAGGCATAGATGGCCTAGGCAGTTTCCAAAACTTTTTCTAGCTCAGGTGTTCACTGAACCATCCTACTTCTGCCACCGACGTCCCCGCTCAATTTTAGTCCATTTTGTCTTCTGGTACCACAGGACCTTATTTACCTTCCATCGCCCATGTATGAGTTGCTTCACAGAAACGCGTTTTCCGAAGTACTGACGCCTGTTGCCTTGTGTACCCAACCTCTTTTTGTAATGATTTTGTTGGAAAGTTTTGTCACACATTTTCTGTCTTTCCCTCTTCACTAGAACATCTCCTTTTCCTTTTCCCCCATCCTGAAGAACCCATACTCTTGATGAATCAGGGTTATACTTATGCCCCCCCAATTCTATGCTGTGCTGTAATATCCAACATGGATCATGCAATTAATGAAGTCTGTTTAAGCAGAAAAGGAAAGGGGGCTTCTTTAATCCTTAGCAGCAGAGTTGGAATGAGTCACATGGCCTGACATCAGTGTTCCCAGGTAACCATGTGACGGGAGACAAAACACCTCTGAATTCTAATGGACCTTCACATTTTGGAGGGGAGGGAGTTTGAGAAGCAGTCCCAAGTCATGAGTTCTAATTCTGGCTCCATGGCACCTCAGCCAAATCTCTCTAGCCCTAAAATTTCCCTTCTGTCCATGGAAAGAATCCCTTTGTTGTGTGGGGGATTCTAGAGTGCAGTCAGTACAAGGAAGCTTGAAAACCTAGACAGGACTGTAAGCCGGCTTGATTGAGGAGAAATAGAATAGAAGATGGGAGGGTGGAAATGGGACTTTTATGAAAACGTTTTGCACAACTTCACATGTGCTTTCTTCATGAGGTGTGGGGTGGACATAAAGGAGAGAATCTGGAACTCGGTGTTTGGAAAAACTAATGTAAAATTGTTTTAAATATAGCTGAGGAAAAATAAAAATATTAAATGAGAATGAAGAAAAGAAGGGAGTGTGGAAACAGGTTCACTGGGATCCCAACAGAATTGAGCACCTAAAGGGTCTCACTGGGCCCTCAATGGTCAGATCTTTGGCTAGCGGCTGCTGTGGAGACAGCACAGGACCCAGGCACATGGGTACATTACCTCTGGGCAGGTGGATTATTTATCCACTTGACAGGGGCGAGTGTCCCATCATAAGATGGTGGGCATGTGGGCTTCACCATCCCATGGATGGTACCTGCACATGGCCACGCAGCCATACATCCGTATCCATCAGCATACGGGGCCTCCATAGCTTCCCTCCTGTGGGGCTACCTGCCCCTCCAAGCCTAACAAAAGGGGCTTCTTCCCCCGAAGTCTGGGGTTAGATCACGGAGGGCAGGAAAAGATACTTCTTTGGATGCTTTAATTGTTCTAGTCAGGAAAGAATGTGTCCTTTAACATAGCCCTCCCAGTCCAAAGAAGAAAACAGTATCTTCTTTATCCGTCAAGTTAGTTAATTAGCATCTGTTAAGCTCCCACTGGGCCTTCTTCCATAGGATAAAGAGAAGGGAGTGAGTTCCTGGAACTATTCAGACCCTCCGAGTTTTCTTTTGTAACCATAAAGTGATTGGGGGAAGGGAGGTACACAAGGACACATTCAGTTCTTGTCAAAGAGGCATCTCCCAGAGACACAAAGAAATATAGTAACAAATAGCAAATATAGGCCAAAATGGAGTCAATCCTGTTGCCCTCCGTATACGCGCTTAACTCTTCTAATCTGGGTCAAGTGAGAGCAGCCATTAGGAGCTGGGGTCTGGGGCCACCTGGGGCTTGCTGTTGATTCCCACTGGGGGGAAGGGGAGCTGGGTGCAGCCATCACTTTGACCGGGAGATATTCCCAAGGAGTGGGACCTCTGAGACTGCCTGAGCTGAGCTGGAGAGGGTTGGAGGCCTCTCAGGGTTACAGCCATTTCTTAGCAGTCATCTTGTGGGGGGGGGTCATGGATATATTCAGACCCCCCCCCTACTTTTGACAGAAGGGATTTGAGACTCAACAGAGTCGGGTGATCTGTGGCAATTCATAAACTTCACAAGTGCCAGGGCCAATTCTTCTGAAGAGAAATGGTGATTTTTTTTTTTTTACATTTTTTGCACTTAATCGTATTTTAGTTTTTTTTCCAATTACACGTAAAGACTTTTCCCCATTGATTTTTGTAAGATTTTCAGTTCCAAATTTTTCTCCTTCCCTCCCCCTCCTCCTCCTTCCCCTAAATAATAAACAGCATGACGTAGGTTATACATGTTCAGTTACGTTGAGAAAGAAGAATCAGAACAAAAAAGAAGAATATCTGCAAACTAGCTTGTGCACTAGTGGTTGGAGACCCGCCCTTCTGACTGGACACCTGTGTCAGAGGTCAGGTTCTGGGAGTCTTAGTGCCGGCCCACCCAGGAGTTAGTCTTCTGAAGAGGTGAGGAGTTTCCCTAGGAGGAGTTCCCCGGCAAGCCAATCTTGTTAGAGTCCTTTGTACATCCAGATCATAGCAGTACCTGTGTTTCAGCACTTTTGCCTCCTCCCTTGTCTATACACAATATCTGTACAATATACAATGAAACTATATACAATAAAATTCAATTCAACTCCCGTTAGGCTGTGAGGGAAAGAAATCCCGAGGTCCCCGAAGTGTTTCTGGAGGGAAGCTATAGAAGAGGAAGAAAAGACTGAAGGGGAGATGAGTCAAGAGGCCAAAGTTGAGGGCTCCTGAAAGACCATGGCAGCTGGGAATGAGGCTTCCTTTCATTCTCTACCATCCAATAAACATTTATAAAGGCTTACTGTGTGGCAAGCATAGAGCTGGTGAAGGGTCGGAGACTGAGAGCTGGTGGAAACTTGAGAGACCATTAAGTCCGGCTTCCTTATGAAGTGATAATGTGAAATAAAAATATGAAGTAGATTTGGGAGAGTGTGATTGTAAAAGAATATTTAAAAAATAGTATAATGGTTCAACTCGTGACATGAAACACTCGGGACAGAGGCATCCACCACAGATAAGAGATTTGCCATTTATTTACCTGAAATAGCTTACAGGCTTAAATAAACAAGTGCGACTAGGCAAGGCAAAAATCATACTGATTGACCAATTTGCTTTTGGGGGACACAACTTTTTAGACATCAGAGGGAGAAGGGGGAAATCAGGGTGAGATCTAGAGACTTACAAGGATATATATATATATATATATATATATATATATATATATATATATATATGGAGATGTTGAGGCCGTCATAAAGACAGTTTGGGAAAACTGAGTTTCCAGCAAGGTTATCTCAAATAGGCTAACAAAAGAGTCTGGGAAAAATGACCTGATTATGATTAATAATAGGAATGGGATGAGTTCATTTTAGCAATTCCTGAGAATAAACTGGCTCAGTGTTCACATCATTTATTTTTTGGAGGGGGAAACTGAGTCACAGGCAATTGAAGTGAATTGAACGGAGCTGCACCGCGAGTCTTCCAATGCAGCAAACACTGAGTGAATGCTTGCAGAGTGTGAGATGTGCAAGATAGAGGGTACCGAGGCAGAAAGAAAAGCAGCCCCTGCTCAGAGGACTCTGCTTGTAGATATGACATGTGGACCGAAGAGTGAGTGTGATGAAAGGCCGAGAGAGCAGAGGTAGGGGCAGGAGGGCTGGAGCCTTAAGGAAGTGCTTTCTGAGGAGAACAGGGGAGCAGATGTTAGGGGACTAGGCAGCTGCATGCATCTATGAGAAGGGGAAACACTGTGTGTTCGCTCTCCAATCGGTCTATGGGATAGGCCTAGCTGAAGGGCAAGGAGTGAGCCAGTGGTAGCCATAAGAGTTAAGCAGATGGCTGGGATGAAGGGGGGGGGGAACTGAGGAACAAAGGATGGGACGACAAAAGGCTGGCACGGGATTGGCAAACCGTCCCCAGAGTCCGGTAGCGGGAGGCAGCCCCCTGTACCAGAAGGGCCTTGGAGATGTCCATCAGGAGTCACAAGCAGTACTGGGAGCCTCAGGAAAAGTGGAGGTGATGGTGTGCCAAGGGGGCAGCTCTGGAGAGCCTGGGAAACAGGAGTGCTAAGAGCCGGGTTCCCATGATGCTGTGCAATAGTCTCAAGTTCTAGTCATGACACTGAAAAAGAAGCTTGGCTTTTGAATCCCCCAAATCCAGCATCATTTCATAACTGGTTGAAAAGCAGTTTGCTTTGCTCTGGTCTCTGGGAGAGGAGGGGTGGGGACCACATGAGTTCTGAGATCTGGGAAAGATGGAGATTAGCATTGAGGAAAGGAGAACCTTAGTGCAGCTGATAGGAGAAGAGGCTGACCCGGCTGTTCCCGACAAAGCCCAGCTCCCCATTAAAACTGTAAGAAATGGGGTAGCTCCATTTGAGTTGGGCTGAGCGGGCTTTGCCCCCGCGCTCGTTCTTACTTACGCCTCCCCCCCTCCCTTCTGGGGGACACGGCCTCCTGTTCTCTCACTTCATCCCAAAGAAAACAGGAAAACACTTTGATCCCTGTCTTTGCTCTGCATTTTGACTGGATGGACTTGAGTGTGAATAAGCTCTGTGAGCCAGGGGATTTTCAGCCTTTTATCTCTTAATTGTGCACAGAAAGACTCTGTTCCTGGTAGAGCAATTGAAGGCATCACTTGGTAGTTGGAGGAGTTGGTAGTTTTCTGGGGGAGCGGGGCGGGAGGGGGCGCAGCTGAAATTCCAACTCGATTTGCTGCCAAGGGGGGCCCCTTTGGACCACCTAGAATGCCTTGGTGGCCTGCCGCGGGCCTTTCTGCCTCTGGGAACAAGAGCCAGTGTGTACTCTGGCTGGTTCATTGAGGCATCTGTGAGTAAGTGTGTGTGTGAGTGTGTGTGTGTGTGTGTGCGCACGCGAATGTGTTCTGTCTCTTTTCTTGCTGTCAGATTCTGGCCTCTCTTCGGAGTTGCCGGTACATCCGAGGCCCCAGACACCCCCCCACCCCCCCCCTTTCTAATTGGCGGCTTCTCTGTAGGAGTCTGAGAAGTTAGAGAAGCCAGCTCTTTGTTGGAATCGTGTGTAAATTGAGTCCAAATGGCGGCCAGAGGGCCTCCCCGACTTTCTTTGGGTAGCAGTTGATGTGAGCTGGGGGAGGGGGCTCTCTTGGACACATCCCTTCCTTTGAGCTCGCGTTCTGGATTGCCGAGGCTGCTCGGGCCGGCCTCCAGATAAGTGGAACGGCCTGCTTGGGCCGGATTCTTGGCTTCTATTTTCCTTTGTAAATGTACAGCATCGCTCGTACCCTGAAGACTCCGTTGGGTTTTGCGGGCTGGCCTGGGAACCTAACCACAATTTCTAATATTTCTAAGGACAAATGTGTTCCCAGTTCCAAACTTCAGTAAATATCCCTTAACTCCACTTTTGTACGGCTTAGAGCCCCATGGGACCCATGTTCCCCTCCCGGTGCAGTTGAAGCATGGTGTTAGAATCAATCAATGAAAGAGTATTTATTCCCCTCAATGTGTCAGGGTGCCTGGGAAGCAGGAGACAGCCCCTACCTACGTGGCCCTTTTAGGAGAACAGCCACAACGAAGGGGTCTGGGGGCATGCACACTGGCTCTCTGACAAGGTGACATGTGGGTTGGGAATCAGCAAAGCTCCCTCTGGGGACCCAAGCTGATGCCATAGCTGCCTCTGGGGATCATTCAGTCTCAGCCAGCCACCCCTCTCCAATCCAGCCCCTCCACATCTGCCAACCTGATATTCCCAGAACAGATATCTTATCACCGCATCATTCCCCCACCCCCCAAAAAAAATCTTCTGGGGCTCCCTCTGGCCTCCGGAATCCAATCCAAACTCCTCAGCCTGGCATCTAACGCCTTCCTCAATCTGGCTTCCACCCAACTTTCTATACTTCTGTCACATTACTCCCTTTCACACCACTCTTTTGCAGCCAAATGGGCCTGCTCGCTGTTTCCTGTACACAGTGTTCTATTCCACAGGCTGGCTGGCTGTTCCTCATGTCTGGAATGTACTCCCTCTTCATCCAGAGTCACTAACTTCCCTGAAGCGAAGCTCAATCGGGCCACCTCCTTCCTATGAGAGGCTCCTGGACGTACTTTCTATTTATTTCTCTGGGGATTGGGACGTCCAAGCAGACGCCTTCCATCCATCGCAGGGCAGCACGATGGAAAGAAAAGAATTCTGAATTTGGAACCTAGGGACTTCACCTCTCCAGCCCTCCGTTTTTCACTTCCAAAGGGAGAGGGTTGGATCAGCTGACCTCTTCAGTCCCTTGCAGATCTTGAGCCAGAAGCCTGAAAGAAGCACCAAGAGAGCTAACTAATCCTGTTCGCCAATATCAGGATTGGGCGGAAAATGAGAGGTAGTCGATCATCACAAATCTTTGCTGCTGTGCTAACACTCCTCATCTGCCTCTGCTTCTAACTTAATCAGACTCACCTACTGAGTCCCAGCTGCTTTCTCACCTGGGTACCCAGCCTTCCAGGCTTGTGGCTCTCTTCTCTCATTAGGGAGCTCCTCCTGCAGCTCCCTTTCATGCAGATTGGAAGCGCCCGGGGAGCAGGGACAGCCATTTTTTTGGTTTCTATCTATATACAAGTGTTTAACAAAGTGCCTAGGACATAGTGAGTGCTTCTTGACTTGACTTGGCTTGATGGAGAGCATCAAGGAAGAGAAATCCTAGAGATGCTCCTTTATGGTCTAAAATGTGGCCAAGCCTCTCCAGGAAGAGCTGGCTAATCAATCAAAATCATTGGCTCACCTGTCTCCGCAGGCAAAGAACCAATTGGATGAAGCATGTCCATTGCCTAGATCATGCCATCCAATTGGATGCTTGACCTCAGTGGAGATATCGGGGACAGGCCATCCAAATGGACAGCAAAACAGCAGTAGGAGAACAGGCCGGATTGCAAAATGCTCTTCATGAGCTAAAGCTTCTCCTAGAAACTAAGGCTCATCTTTCAATTATCAGTATTCTACAGGTGTATTAAGAAGGCCCATGGTGGGTATAAATAGGCTGTAACCTATAATAATAGCTACTAGCTAACATTTATGGAGTACTTATCATGTGCCAGGCATTATGCTTTACAATTAATTATCTCCTTTGATCCTCACAACAACTCTAGGAGGGAGGGGCTCTTATTATCGCCATTTTACAGATGAAGAAACTGAGGCAGATAGATGTAAAACGACCTTTCCAAGGTCACACAGTGGTCAAATTAGAACTCAGGTCTTCCTGATTCCAAGCCCAGATTCTGTGTACTACCAACATTTAATCAACAGGGAACTTTAGAGCAGAACAGAAATGGAGAATCTCATCAGAAAAAAGCGGGCTGTGATAGAATCAGGAGGAATGGATAGACAATCCAGGTGCTACAAGAGAGCACAGGTTGCACCACACTGAATAGACACCTATAGGAGGACATGGTTAAGAGCCAGGTGGCCCTGAATTTTGTAAGCTTCTACATCTTTAGAGGAAATTTCCAAATTGAGAAGATGGCAGCTCTGTTGGAATATTTGAGTATACAAGTTGCAAGTCCAGGAGAATGCTTGCCAGTGCCCGAGAACGTGGCTTGTTCTGTTCTTTGTCTCTGGGTCCCTCACACCTAGCACCGTGCCTCATGTATAATAGCAACTTCAGCAGTGTTTATGGAATTGAATGAAATTGCACAGGTCCTCTGAGTAGGACTCTGCCTCTTGACTCTACCTCTTCCGCTTCATTACTTCATATCAATGAATTTGGGCTTGACTGACTACACTCTTGTCTAAGAGGCAGAGGTGAGGAAAGAATGAATTTTAGACACAGGGGACTTTTTGTTATTATTGTTCACTCATTTCAGTTGTATCTGACTCTTTGTGACCCCTTTGGGGTTTTCTGGGCAGAGATACTGGAATAATCTGCTATTTCTTTCCCTAGCTCGTTTTATAGATGAGGAAACTGAGGCAAACAGGGTGAAGTGACTTGCGAGGCTGAATTTGAACTCAGGAAGATGATCCTGACTGACTGAGGCTTGGTCCTTTCTCCACTGTAGTGCCCCCTAATTGCCCAGGGGAATTGTCTGTATTAAAACAGATGAGCTGTGGAGTACCTCTCTCTTGTGTGTGTGTGTGTGTGTGTGTGTGTGTGTGTGTTTGAGAGAGAGACAGAAAGACAGAGTGAGAGAGGGACAAAGAGACAGGGGAAAAAGAGAAACAGACAGGGAGAAAGAGAGAGACAGAGAGAGAGGGAGAAAGACAGATACAGAAAGAGAGACAGAGACACACACACAGACACAGAGAGAGAGAGTTTGTCCCCATTCAGATGATTGTGGAATAAGGATGAGATAAGTGGAGCCAGGTTGTGAAGGATTTTCAAAGCTAAAGAGAGTTGCTTTTTACTCCTGGAAGCAAAAGGGAGTTCTTGCATTTAACTGTGTATGGGAATGACATAGTCAGATATGCAATTAAGGAAAATTACTTTGGAAACTGGATAGAATGGAGTGGGGAGAGACTTGAGACAGAAAGACCAATTAGGAGGCTTTTCCAAAGCAATAAATGATGAGGGCTTGAAGGAAGGGTGTCTGTGTGAATAGAGAAGAGCAATGGGACATGAAATCCATTGTGTGAAGCATATAGACCCTATAGCAAATAGCTTGCCTTTCTCAAGGAGGGGGGAGGAGAGGAAGGGGAGAATTTGAAAAAAAAAACAAATGTCCAGAATTGTTTTTACATTTAATTGGAAAAATGCAATCAAATCTGGAAATCCATTATGAAACTTATAGACTCTTTAAGCAGATAGCTTGCCTTTCTCAAAGAGATGGAAGGAAAGAAAGGAGAGAATTTGAAAAAAGCCAAATGTCCAAAATTGTTTTTACCTTTAATTAGAAAAATGAAATCAAATCAAGAAATCCATCATGAAGCATATAGACTCTCTAGCAGATGGCTTGCCTTTCTCAAGGTGGGGGGAGGAGAGGAAGGGGAGAATTTGAAAAAAAAAACCAAATGTCCAGAATTGTTTTTACATTTAATTGGAAAAATGAAATCAAATCTGGAAATCCATTATGAAATTTATAGACTCTCTAAGCAGATAGCTTGCCTTTGTCAAGGAGGGGGAAGGAGAGGAAGGAGAGAATTTGAAAAAAAAAACCAAATGTCCAGAATTGTTTTTACATTTAATTGGAAAAATGAAATCAA
>JAJPUD010034951.1:0-10562 GCA_023553655.1 Myrmecobius fasciatus | reverse complement strand
ACTCAACTAAAAAACTACTAGAAACAATTCACAACTTTAGCAAAGTTGCAGGATTCAAAATTAAATCCACACAAATCATCAGCATTTTTATATATTACCAATAAAGTCCAGCAGCAAGAGATACAAAAAGAAATTCCATTCCAAATAGCAGATGATAGGATAAAATATTTGGGAATCTATCTGCCAAGGAAAAGTCAGAAACTATATAAACTAAACTACAAAACACTTTCCACACAAATAAAATCAGACCTAAAGAATTGGAAAAATATTAAGTGCTCATGGGTAGGCAGAGCGAACATAATAAAAATGACACTACTACCCAAAATAATCTACTTATTTAGTGCCATACCAATCAAACTCCCAAGAAATTATTTTACAGATCTAGAAAAAATAGTAGCAAAGTTCATTTGGAAGAACAAAAGGTCAAGGATTTCAAGGGGATTAATGAAAAAAAAGGCAGATGAAGGTGGCCTTGCTGTACCAGATCTAAAACTATATTATATAGCAGCGGTCATCAAAACCGTTTGGTCCTGGCTAAGAAATAGAGCAGTCGATCAGTGGCACAGGATAGGATATCAGGACAATCTAGGCAATAACCTTAACAATTTAGAGTTTGATAAACCCAAAGACCCCAGCTTTTGGGATAAGTACTCACTATTCGGCAAAAACTGCTGGGAAAATTGGAAACTAGTGTGGAAGAAATTAGGGCTTGACCCATACCTAACACCACATACCAAGATAAGATCTAAATGGGTTCATGATCTAGATATAAAGAGGGACTTTGTAATCAAGTTAGAGGAACGTAATATAGTTTATCTCTCAGACCTGTGGAGATGGAATAAATTTATGTCCAAAGAAGATCTGGAACTCCTAATTGAACACCAGATTAAGTTAAAAAGTTTCTGTACAAATAAAACTCATGCAGACAAGATTAGGAGGGAAGCATCAAATTGGGAAATCATCTTTACATTTAATGGTTCTGATAAAGGTCTCATTTCTAAAATATATAGAGAATTGTCTCATATATTTAAGAATTCAAGCCACTCTTCAATAGATATGGAAACGGAAAGCTTTGTAAAGATCAATGTTGGGGAACTACCCATACATGTTATACAAATAAAAAGCTTTAATAAAAAAATAATTCAAGACACTCTTCAATAGATAAGTGGTCAAGGAATATGAACAATTTTCAGATGATGAAATTAAAACCATCTCTAGTCATATGAACAGTTGCTCCAAATCACTATTGATCAGAGAAATGCAAATTAAGACAACTCTGAGGTACCACTACACACCTGTCAGATTGGCTAAAATGACAGGAAAAGATAACGATGAATGTTGGAGGGGATGTGGGAAAACTGGGGCACTAATACATTTTTGGTGGAACTGTGAACGGATCCAACCTTTCTGGAGAGCAATTTTGAACTATGCTCAAAAAGTTATTAAACTCTGCATACCCTTTGACCCAGCAATGTTTCTACTGGGCCTGTATCCCAAAGAGATCTTAGAGGAGGGAAAGGGACCCACATGTGCAAGAATGTTTGTGGCAGCCCTTTTTGCAGTGGCTAGAAACTGGAAACTGAAGGGATGCCCATCAATTGGAGAGTGGCTGAATAAATTATGGTATATAAATGTTATGGAATATTATTGTTCTGTTAGAAACGACCAGCAGGACGATTTCAGAGAGTCCTGGAGAGACTTGCATGAACTGATACTGAGTGAAACGAGCAGAACCAGGAGATCATCATACAAAGCAACAACAGTATTACATGATGATCAATTCTGATGGACATGGCTCTCTGCAACAAAGAATTGTCTCAAACCAGTTCCAATTGTTCACTGAAGAAAACCATATACACCCAGAGAGAGGGATATGAAATACGGACCACAACGTAACATTTTCATGCTCTCTATTGATATTTGCTTGCATTGTGTTGCCTTTCTCTGATTTTCTTTTTTTCTTGTAGATAGGATTTTTCTTGCATAACTTGTCAAGTATTTCAACATTATTAACATGTAGTGAACTTCCTGCCATCTAGGGGAGGGGAGGGGACTGGGGGTAAAATTTGTAATGGAAAGCTTTGTGAAGATCAGTGCTGAGGAACTACCCATACATATGTTATACAAATAAAAAGCTTTAATAAAAAAATAAAATAAAATAAAATATAAATTGTTCCATATTTGATTTTGGAGTTTTGATAGTTATTATCATCATTATTATTTATTTCCCTTAATTCTATACTCCTCTAATTTTCTTCTCTGTAACTATTTATTCAATATATTGAAGTTATCTTTTTTTTTTCTTTTTAACCTTTTCATTACATTCCATCAGTATGTCAAGAAGACATTGGTGAGTAAGCATTTATTAAGCACCTTCTAAATAGCCAACCATGAGTTAATTTGTATGGGCAGAAAGAAGAGAAATATAGTCTTCCTTATCTCAAAGATCTTATGTAATAACAGAAAATACAATATATGTATATAAAAGAAAAAATATACAATGCAAATGGAAGAGACTGTCAGAGAATTACCTTTTGAAATGTAGGATGCTGGTATTTTCAATACTATTAGGAAAGTTAGGAAGAGTAGAACATTTGACAGAACAGATAATTATACTTTTGATTTGGTGACTTCTAAACATCTAGAAAAATCCATTTCTGACCGAGAGAGTTATGTGAGCCTGGAGGTTAAGAGAGAGACCACAACTGAATATAAGAGTTTGGAATCAAAAATTGTGAATATAGATATTTAAAACCCATGGGAAGTAATGAAAAAAAAATTTTAGCAATGATGGCCAAGTGAATGAAGAGAAGTCCCAGAACAGAGTATTAAAGAGTACACAGTTTACTTGGTTTAAAGTAGAAAACTATTGAACCAAAAAAAAAAATGAGGAAATGTTAAACAAGTAAGTCAGGCAAGAGGAAAACCAGCAGAGAGCAATGTCACAAAAACAGAGGGAAGGATGAAAGTATATAGGTGATAAGAATGATCAACTGTATATACACTTGTTTGTCTCATCCTTATATATACTTTCTTGTCTAACATCCTTCTATACATAAATTTATATTTCTGTTTATATACATATGTATATACATACATGAATATGCAAGAGATTGGTGTCTCAAACCCTTCCTAGCTTCATGTTCCTAGACAAGTGATTTAACTTCTTTTTGCTTTAATTATCTCAACTATGAAATGGGAATAATAGTCTCTACCTTCGAAATTTGTTGTAATGATCATATGAAATAATATTTATAAATCACTGACACATAGTAGGTACATAATAAATATTTCGTTACTTTCTTCCTGAACAGAATGAACAAATGTAAATAAACACTCATATATGTGTATATGGGTATATACATATCTATTTACATACATTGTTATGTATATATGCATATGAACATATTTTTGAAAATGTGCTGTGCTGCATTGAATTAAATCACTTCAATTGGCAGTGGGATAAATATAAAGGAGCACCTTCAAATTACCAAAGACTATTCTGCTACATTTTAGTGGTAATTTGAAAAGGCTTCAAGCCATATTATTTAACTGGCAGAAGTAGAAACCGTGTATAAAAATGTCCAAGGAAGAAGTTTAGGTTTGATATCAGGAAAATCCAAAGAGTAATTCTGTATGGATCTCCAGGCAGAAGCTTAAATTAATGTAACTACATATATAAAAGTATATGTCCATAAAAATATACATAATACTGCATATATATTCTTTTAAGTTGATTTGACTTGTTAATAGCATAGAAGAATACACATTTAAAGATTATTTTATCCAAAATACTCTATAGCATATGCACACAGGGTCAATAGGTTAATAATCAATGATAAAAATCTATCTCTTTCTGTGTCTTTTCCCTTTTGAATTTCCCCCTCTCTTTAAGTTCATTCTTTACTTTTTGTTCTTGGTTTCCAGCTTTCTAACTTTTCTCCTGTCAGGAAAACATGCTTCTATGGAGATCTAAGATGAGAGCAAGCAAGTCTGAAGAAGACATAATGTAAGTAGAAGAGCTATGATGTACTTAACAATGAAGGAAAATATTATGAATTTTAATCATCTGAACTTGGGTCTTTTGATTTCAAGCCCAGAACTTAACCCACTGTTCTATCCAGCTGTCTCTGCAGCAAGGCTGGAAAGTCTCAGTTAAAACAGAAGAGTTTAAGATTGCTACTGACTTTCTCAATGATCAAATTATCAGAAAAAAAGAGTGATAATAGAAGTGACTATACTCAGAACTCCTGATGCAGTATGATTGGCTTACACTTCATGTATTACGCATGCTCCCTTTATGCTATAATAAACCATGCTGGCATATGAATGAATTATATAAATTAACAAATGCTTAGTGATATCTACATAAGATCAAAGGAATCAGTGGTATACAAAGCATAGGAGATGTGGTTGAATCAGGGGGATTGAAGTGACTTAGGTCAGATTGGATTAGAAAATCTATGGATGAAGTGAGTTTTGCCATGACCATATCTCCTCAGTGTTAGAGATGGGTACATTGCAATATGTGTTCCTGCAAAATGAAATCAAAATTGTAGAATGTAACCAAAAGTTTTCAAAATGAAATTAATCATATAAGGGCCACACTTAGTTTATAATGAAGAATTTTGCAAAGATTTGGTCATGGTAGCAGAGTTTTTTAATATATAATTATCTATCAATATGATTCAAATACTTATTTTCACAGAAGGTATATTCAGATGATCAAGAGCCCCGTCTAACAGTGCATAAAGCTATAAACAGTGTATAGAATTGTATAATTGTAAAATAAATTTACAGAAAGCATGAGATTACTCTATCAAGTAATTCAGTCTAATCATTTGGATACTCATGTTTGCTACTAAAATACAGGAATCATTAATTGCTTAGTGGTTGGTCTTCATTTTTCAGCATAATAAGAAAATATGAAGGCAATTTTCTAGAGATAACTAATCTGATATTATTTAGCATGCCTATTTAAAAAGACATGGCAACTAATATTAACCACAACATGTAAGTCTAGAAATGAGGTTTTAATAATCTTCATGCAATTATGATTTATAAACTATGATTGCTATTTATGAATATTCTTGAATTTAATAAACAATGTCAATAAATACTTATTTGATTTTATTATTTTCAGTCAAAATTCTTAGTGTGGTTAAGGTTGGTTTAAAAACAAAGTGCGACATTTTTTCCTAGAAAAGAAAAGCTTTTTGCACAGGGTCACAGTACAGATCCCACACTTGTTATGTGTATTGTTAGGCTTCTTATTTGCATTTCCATCCCCAATCTAATGAACTGAGATTTAAATTTCTTATGTTAAAAGCCAGTTCATGCCTCTAATTAATTTCCCCCTTAAGACAGTGTGCATTGGAAATATTAGACACTACATGATTCAGCTCAAAAATATCCATGTTCAGGTTGTATGCTATACTTATGAATATTGACCCTATATTGCTCGATTAATCAGCATTGAACCTCATTGTTAGTCCTTGTTTGAGCAGTGATGAAAAAAGAATGAGAAAATGAGGGAAAGATGTCTATCTATCATGGACATTTCCTTGGCATCATTGATTGAATGGAATATTAATGTCCTTTGCCTTCCACCCTGAGGAGGAAAGCCAAAAGGATAGTACTCAGGAAAGTTGACAAACCTGAGCTAAAAATGTGACAGGTTGAAGGACTCATAATAAATTAGGATGAATTTTACATTCATATGCCACTTTTTAAAAATCACTAACCAATACTTGACATTAAGACTTCTGAAAAATGAATTTTTACCTGAAGTATTTTTCTAACTATCAGTAACATAGAGTGAGGAGAGTCAACTTACACTGAAAATTACTTAGGGAGTTTGCTTTGGGTCCTTTTATGAATCTATCTAGAATTTGGTAGTAGAAAAAATAGTTTTTCTCCTTTTGCTGTTTTACTTAGTAGCCTGACAACCTAGCCTATTTTAGTCTATACCCTTTAAAATTCAAATTCAAAAAATGTCTGCTAAGCACCTAATATGTTAAAAAGAAATTTCAAAGCATCATGAAAATAAATCTTTTTTTTTACCTTTAGTACACATGAAAGATGTGGACAAAATAATGATTCTGCAAATAATATTTTTCCTTGTTTATGTGTAGAATAACTTGCTAGTTTTCATGTTAATTTAACAACAAAAAAAGTAGCTCTTACTAATGAAAAGTACTATCTGATATAAAGGCACTGCAAAATGGAATGAAATGCAGAAACTGGATCATAGATTGAGAAAATGAATGAATCTTAGTGGTCATCAAGTCCTAACTCCACATATTGCAAATATGGAAACTGAGCCACAAAGAAGTTTCTTCTCTATATGAGGTTAGTATAGTCATACAGCTGCTAAATAATTATAGTGGAGTTTTAATTTAAATTCTCTTGAATGAGTGCAGTACCTTAACTACTACTTTCTGTGCTCAAATAGTTTATTATGAAACATAGGGGAAGGAAACATGTAAAGAGAAGAAAAACAATAATGACATTAACAATAATAGCACCAATAGTATTAATGCTGACATTTATACAATTTTGCAATAGTCGCCAATCTTTCAAATTCATCACCTAAACAAGTAGCACAACTTTTATTATCTCCAACTTGCTTAGAGTAAGTCACAAAACTACTAAATACTTGAGATAGAAAGCTAAGTTTTCCCATTTCCAAAATCTGAATCTCTGTTATGCCTCAAAACATTGCCGTATACACAAATAATTTCAAATCATACAGAATCTGTGAAAAAGCCAGAAAGGAATGCTATGCATTATTAAAGGAGAATTTGGAGATCATTTTGAGCTTGGAAATTGATAACAGGTTCAAGAAGGAACATGAACTGTGCCTTGATAAAATGTGGGTAGAGAGCAGGATTTCCATACAGAAGTTGGATCTTCATTCTTTAAGACAGTGTTTCTTAATCTGTGGACTTTTGAACTCAATTTTTTTTGGTAGTTCTTTATTTTTTTTCTTTTCTTTATTTATTGGAAGAGAAGAAAGACATGGTCATGTGCACAGCAGAACATGAGAGGATTCAAAATATAAAGCAATGAATATCCATTTCAAGAAAGCCTATTAATAAATACTACACATTTTGTTCAGAACTGTCCACTTTTGCTCCTTTGTAAGTTTTTTTTTTAATTCTCTATTGTGTATTTGTAGTCTATTTTTCCCCTTCCTTCCCTCACTAATCCCCCAAGAAGACTGCAATTAAGCACAAATACATCCATTCATATATACCTACACATATATACATATTTACAGTACAATATGTACATCTACACACTAATATATATATATGCACATATGTATATAATCATTCATTTTATATATTCGAATCCATCTATATAAGACCGTACCATGCTGGTTTATCCTGTTTCTCTGAAACCTCTTCCTTCATAATTCCAAGAATTTATATATTTTTCTAAACCCACCAAATCATCATCTCCTACATCATAGCAATATTTTTTAACATTATACTGTTTAAGGACAGCTAGATGGTTCCAACCCTGGAATCAGGAGGACCAGAATTTAAATCTGGCCTTGGATATTTACCAATTACTAGATGTGTAATCCTAGACAAGCCATTTAGCCCCAATTGCTTCCCAAGAAAGAAAGAGCTTTATATTGTCTAGTTATTTTAAACAATTTAAAACAATATTGATTAATAAGGGTGGCATATACTCTAGTTTCCTTGTATTTGTTTTTTGATTAAATCTATTTAAGCTTTAGATTTGCTGAGATCATGATTACTACCTCTCCTTTTTTTTACACAATAAATTTTAAGCCTGAACTTTATTTTATGTTTGTGTATATCTCTTATTTCCTATCCTTCATGAGTCTTCTGCTTTACTTCTAACCAAAACATTTCCTTTCTATTACTTAAGTTATCTCCCATCCAAAGAGCCATCCCTTATCCTCTCCCTCACACTTTCCTCTTGCCCTTTTTTTCTATCTCTCTTTATCCCATTTCCATTAATCCATATACTTCATCCTATTCCAATTAAAACCCTTATATACAAACTCCTGCTGCTTATCCTATTCCCTCACCCTTTTATTTATAAATTTACAAGACTTTTATTACTCTCTAAATGTATATGTTATTTTCTCTTTAACTCAAATATGATATAAGTTGGATTCTCTCTAAAAATCCCTCCCTATGTATATAGACACATATATACATATGTGTAGATGTATATGTATAAATGTATGCATGTATAAACATGTAGATGCATATGTATATATGTATGTATATATATTATATATGCATTGTTCCATCTTTAACCCATCCAATGAGGATAGGCTTCCAGAACTAACAGCCCTCTTCTCCCATTAAGTTCCTCTGTGTGTAAAAAAGTTTTGAGACTTCCTTCCGGGGGTGGAGCCATAGTGGCAGAGATCAGACAGGAGTCTCTGTAACCTCCTCTAACCTCCCCTCAAACCAACAACATATGAAGCCTCTAGACTGATTTTGAAGCAAAAAAATCCACAATATCTGGAGAACAACACGATTCTAGAAGAAGATACTCTGGAAGAACTTCAAAACAGGTATGTTTTAATTGAACAAGGGAGTGGTCTGCTGAACCCAGACTGCAGCACAAGGAGACCGGGGAAGGGAGCTGGAGCAGGGAGCTGGAACAGGAGTCAGAACAGGAGTGGGAGCGTTGTGCTTTTCACACACCTGGGAGTCTTCTTCGGGCCTCTTGGACCACTCTGTCCTGATTGTGGGCAGGTGGTTTGGAGGGTCTGCCTTTCAAGGGGGATAGATTGTGAACCACTGAACCCCTGATGAGCATCGGACCTAGCTGCCATTACACAGCACCTTAAAGCAATCTATCAATCAACAGAACTGATCAGCACCAGAAATAATTCAATCAGCAGAGCTGCCCAGTACCTGAAATAATTCAATCAGCAGAACCGCCCCAGGGTGAACTAAAGCAGAACTGCCCAGCACCTGACATAATTCAATCAGCAGAACTACCCAGTTCCTGAAATAACTCAATCAGAAGAACTGCCCCAGGGCAAATTAAAGCAGCTGCCCCACCTTTGTCCTAAACAGACCTCACAACTTTAAAAAAAAAATGAATAAAAAACCAAAAAGAGCTCTCACCATAAACAACTTTTATGGAGAGAGGGAAGAACAGACCTCAAATCCTGAGGCCCCTAAAATTAAAGCAACTCCAGAAAATGCCCCAAAGACAGACATAATTTGGTCTCCATGTCACAAGGCTTTCTTTGAAGATTGCATAAAAAATCTTAAAAGAGAGTTAGAAGAACCATGGGGAAACAAAATGAGATCACTGCAAAATAAAATAGAAAAAATGGAAAAAGAATGCAATGAACAAAAAGATGTAATTGGTCAATTGCAAAAGGAACTAAAAACAGTAACTGAAGAAAATAAGACATTAAAAATTAGAATCGAACAATTGGAAATGAATGACTCATCAAGACTTCAAGAATCAGTCGAACAAAAAAAAAAAATGAAAAGATAGAGAAAAACATGAAATATCTCCTAGGAAAAACAACTGACCTGGAAAATAGATCTAGGAAAGACAATCTAAGGATTATAGGGCTTCCTGAAAGCCATGATGAAAAAAAGAACCTAGACACTATCTTCCAGGAAATCATAAAAGAAAACTGCCCTGATATTTTACACCCAGAAGGCAAAATACTCCTTGAAACAATCCACCGATCACCTCCTGAAAGAAACCCAAAAATTAAGTCCCCCAGAAATATCGTGGCAAAATTCCAGAACTATCATACCAAGGAAAAGATATTACAAGAAGCCAGAAAGAAACAATTTAAATATCGGGGAGCTACAGTTAGGATCACACAGGACCTAGCAGCTTCTACTTTGAAGGATCGAAGGGCCTGGAATCAGATATTCCGAAAGGCAAAGGAACTTGGATTACAGCCAAGAATAAGTTACCCAGCTAGAATGAGCATTATCTTCCAGGGAAAAAGATGGTCATTCAATGATATAGGAGAATTTCACCTATTTCTACTGAAAAGACCAGAACTGAACAAAAAATTTGATCTACAAACACAGAACACAAGAGAAACATAAAAAGGTAACAAGAAAAAAAAAACTCTTTAGAACTATATTTATGTTATAGATACTTATAGAATGAGGGTTGATTTTATGAATCTATTATTACATTATGATTATAATACAATTACTGTGATTTTATGATTATTATGATATGATTACTATCATTTTATGATTATTATGATATGTTTATTGTGATTTTATGATTATTATGATATGATAAACTGAAAAAGAAATTAGAGGTAGAAAAGGGATAACACTGGAAGAAGAGGAAAAGGAAGTAAAATAAGGGAAATTACATCACATGTAGAGGCACAGAAAACCTACAATGATTGAGGGGAGAAAAGGGAGGGGAATGAGAATTGGGTTAATCTCCATCTTATCAGATTTGGCTCCGAGGCAATAATAGAGGTACTTATAAGGAAACAGGAGGGAAAGGGGGGAAAAAGGGGGTGGGTGGGGCTTTAAAGGGGAAGGATTGTTTGTTTTTTTTTT
>JAJPUD010034949.1:496-10563 GCA_023553655.1 Myrmecobius fasciatus | reverse complement strand
CTGGGAAAATTGGAACCTGGTGTGGAAGAAATTAGGGCTTGACCCATACCTAACACCACATACCAAGATAAGATCTAAATGGATTCATGATCTAGATATAAAGAGTGATTTTGTAAGCAAGTTAGAGGAACGTAATATAGTTTACCTCTCAGACCTGTGGAGATGGAATAAATTTATGTCCAAAGAAGATATGGAGCTCCTAACTGAAGACCAGATGGATAATTTTGATTATATTAAGTTAAAAAGTTTCTGTACAAATAAAACTAATGCAGACAAGATTAGGAGGGAAGCATCAAATTGGAAATCATCTTTACATTTAATGTTTCTGATAAAGGCCTCATTTCTAAAATATATTGAGAATTGTCTCATATATATATAAGAATTCAAGCCACTCTTCAATAGATAAGTGGTCAAGGGATATGAACAGACAATTTTCAGATAATGAAATTAAAACCATCTCTAGTCACATGAAAAGTTGCTTCAAATCACTATTGATCAGAGAAATGCAAATTAAGACAACCTTGAGGTACCACTACATACCTGTCAGATTGGCTAAAATGACAGGAAAAGATAATGATGAATGTTGGAGGGTATGTGGGAAAACTGGGACACTAATACATTATTGGTGGAATTGTGAACATATCCAACCATTCTGGAGAGCAATTTGGAGCCACGCTCAAAAAGTCATCAAATTGTGCATACCCTTTGACCCAGCAGTGTTTCTACTGGGCCTATATCCCTTAGAGATCTTAGAGGAGGGAAAGGGACCCACATGTGCAAAACTGTTTGTGGCAGCCCTTTTTGTAGTGGCTAGAAACTGGAAACTGAAGGGATGCCCATCAATTGGAGAGTGGCTGAATAAATTATTGTATATGAATGTTATGGAATATTATTGTTCTGTGAGAAATGACCAGCAGGATGATTTCAGAGAGGCCTGGAGAGACTTGCTTGAACTGATGCTGAGTGAAACGAGCAGAACCAGGAGATCATTATACACAGCAGCAACAATATTACATGATGATCAATTCTGATGCACATGGCTCTCTGCAACAATGAATTGTCTCAAACCAGTTCCAATTGTTCACTGAAGAAAACCATATACACCCAGAGAGAGGGATATGAAATATGGACCACAATGTAACATTTTCATGCTCTCTATTGATATTTGCTTGCATTGTGTTGCCTTTCTCTGATTTTCTTTTTTTATCTTTTAGATAGGATTTTTCTTGCATAACTTGTCAAGTATTTCAACATTATTAACATGTAGTGGACTTCCTGCCATCTAGGGGAGGGGAAGGGACTGGGGGTAAAATTTGTAATGGAAAGCTTTGTAAAGATCAGTGCTGGGGAACTACCCATACATATGTTATACAAATAAAAAGCTTTAAATAAACAAAAAGAATTTAGTGGAAAGACAGCTGGATTTGTGGTTAAAGGACCTTCATTATATTCCTGGATCAGCCATTTTCCCAGGAATTACAGGAAGAACAGCCTTATCTTTTAGAATGGATACTATGACCTAAGGTTTTAATGCATTCATTATTTATTTCTGTTCTGGAGCTTTCTCTGAACCTGTCAGCAATCTTTATTTTCCCACTAAACCTTTCCAAGAACACTCACTTTTCCTCTTCTTTAAGCATCATCTACAGTGACTATTTTTGTCCCCAAATCTTCCCTCAACCCACTTTGCTTCAGTCATATGTAACCATCTATCTCCAGGATTCAGTCTGTTAACCAAGATATATTGTATTCTTCTGAAGGCTATCTCTTGATCAGACATATTTCATCCTGTTACCTGTTATATCATGCTCATTTTTTTGTTTTATTGTTTATTAAAGCTTTTTATTTACAAAATATATGAGTAATTTTTCAGCATTGACCTTTGCAAAATGTTCTCTTGAAAAATTTTTCCCTACTTCCCCTCACACCCTCCACTAGATGGCAGGTTAAATATGTTAAATATATGTATACATATGTTATCTTTCAGCACAAGAAAAATCAGATCTAGAAAGAGAAAAAAAAACATGAATAGGAAAACAAAAATGCAAGCAAACATTAACAGAAAGCAATGAAAAGCCATTTTGTGGTTCACACTCAGTTTCCATAGTCCTCTCTCTTATAAATCTGGGTTAATTCTCAATATATTTTAGAAATGAGGACTTTATCAGAACCTTTGAGTGTAAATATGTTTTCCCATTTTATTGCTTCCCTTCTAATCTTGTCTGCATGAGTTTTGTTTATACAAACCTTTATAACTTGATATAGTCAAAATTATCTATTTTGCAATTGATAATGATCTCCAGTTCTTCTTTGGTCACAAATTACTTCCCCCTCCACAGATCTGGGAGGTAAACTATCCTATGTTCTTCTAATTTGTTTATAATATCATTCTTTATGTCTGGATCATGAATACATTTCAACCTTATCATGGTATATTGTGTTAGATGTGGGTCAATGCCTAGTTTCTTCCATAATAGTTTCCAATTTTCCCAGCAGTTTTTGTCGAATAGTGAATTCTTATCCCAAAAGCTGTGGTCTTTGGGTTTGTCAAACACTAGATTATTATAGTCATTGATTATTTTGTTCTGTGAATCTAACCTATTTCACTGATCAACTACTCTGTTTCTTAGCCAGTACCAAATGGTTTGGATTACCACTGCTTTATAAGATCGTTTTAAATGTGGTACAGCTAGGCCACCTTCATTTGCTTTTTTTTTTTTTTCATTTCCCTTGAAATTTTTACATTTTGTTCGTCCAGATGAATTTTGTCGTAATTTCTTCTGGATCAGTAAAATGATTTCTTCGGAGTTTGATTGGTATAGTATTAAATAAATAGATTAGTTTAGGTAGTATTGTCACCTTTATTATATTTACTCGACCTATCCAAGTGCACTTAATATTTTTCCAGTTGTTTAGACCTGACTTTGTTTGTGTGGAAAGTGTTTTGTAATTTTGCTCATATAGTTCCTGACTTTCCCTTGTCAGATAGATTCCCAAATATTATATACTATTGACAGTTATTTTAAATGGAATTTCTCTTTGTATCTCTTGCTGTTGGATTTTGTTAGTGATGTATATAAATGCTGATGATTTATGTAGATTTATTTGCATCCTGTAATTTTGCTGAAGTTCTAAATTATTTTTAATAGTTTTTAATTGATTCTCTACAGTTCTCTAAGTATACCATCATATTATCTGCAAAGAGTGATAATTTGGTTTTGTCATGACCTACTCTACTTCCTTTAATCTCTTTGTCTTCTCTTACTGCCAAAGCTAGCATTTCTAATACAATATTGAATAGTAATGGTGATAGTGGGCAATCTTGTTTCACCCCTTATCTTATTGGGAATGGTTCCAGTTTATCACTATTACATATGATGCTGGCTGATGGTTTTAAATAGATGCTACTGACTATTTTAAAGAAAAGTCCATTTATTTCTATATTCTCTAGTGTTTTAATATGAATGGATGTTGGATTTTATCAAAAGCTTTTTCTGCATCTATTGAGATAATATGTTTTTGTTGTTAATTTTGTTATTTATATAATCAATTATGCTAATAGTTTTCCTAATATTGAGCCACCCCTGCATTCCTGGTATAAATCCTACTTGGTCATGGTGTATCATCCTGGGGATGATTTTCTGTAATCTCTTTGCTAATATTTTATTCATAATTTTTGCATCAATATTGATTAGGGAGATTGTTCTATAATTTTCTTTCTCTGTTTTTCCCCTACCTGATTTAGGTATCAGTACCAAATCTGTGTCATAAAAGGATATTGGTAGGAGTCCTTCTTTCCCTATTTTTTCAAATAGTTTATATAGTATTGGAGTTAATAGTTCTTTAAATGTTTGGTAGAATTAACATGTAAATCCATCTGGTCCTGGGGATTTTTTCTTAGGGAGTAATCAACTCCCTAAATAGAACAATGGCTTGTTCTATTTCTTTTTCTAAAATAGGACTATTTAAGTAATTTATTTCCTCTTCTGTTAATCCGGGTAATCTATATTTTTGTAGGTATTCCTCCATTTCTCTTAGGTTATCAAATTTATTGGCATAAAGTTGTTGTCCAAATTTTTTAAGCCATGCTTTCACTCAATTTTCCTCTTGTGGATTTGACCTTCTGGGCTTCACAGGTACATCATGTGCCAGGAGTTGATATCTCCAGATCAGTTTAATTGAACAATCTAATCACTTATTGTTTTCTTCAATGAACTTTTCTCCAATAACTGATACTCTGATTAGACTCATGATTACTTTTAGCTCATTCTCCTTTTATTATAGTGATTTTGAACTCCACTTTCTAATGTAAATTCTATTCTCCATCTCCAATTTCCCATTCCCTCACTCACATCATTCTCAATCTTACTCCCAAATGTTATACAAAATCATCAAATGTATTCTCTGTAGTACTTGCTCCTTAATAAAATTCCTTTGAGATTAGATCATTTCCTTTCCTTCCATCTTAAGAAAATACTAAAACTTGACTTTTTCCCAATGATACTTCTCCTCTGGCTACCCCTTTGTAATACTAGTTGCATTTTCACTCATATTATCAAATTAATGGTTCATGGTTGGGGAGAGGATGCAGCATAATAAAATGTTTTTTTTGTGAATACTAGAGAAGAATATAATTAGTATGCACTGATGTTTTAAATGGAGGCCAGGTTTAGAATAGCAAAGTCCTTATATTAGACATGTTTTGTTTGATGATGATCCTACGTCGTTTCCCTTACTGGTTTATCCAATGGCTTTTTTAGTTAGTATTTCTGACCTTTCAAGTGATACCCTCTCCTATTTATTGATTTTTATGGGTCTCCATTTCTAGCATTTTCTTCATCTGAATCTATATTTCTTTTTCTTATTTTATTTTTCCAAATATATGCAGAGATAGTTCTCATTATCCACCTCTACAAAACCTTGTGTTCCAAACTTTTCTCCATCTCCACTATCTCTCCCCAAGATAGCAAGCAATTCATTGAAGGTTAAATATATGCAATTCTTTACATATTTCCATATTTGTCATGCTGCACAAGAAAAGTTAGATCAATAGAACAAAAACATAAAAAAGATAAAAATATAAGCAAACAAACAACAAAGGTGAAAATACCATGTTTCAATACACATTCACTCTCCCCACTTCTCTGTCTCTGGATACAAATGGCACTCTTCATAGCAAATATACTGGAATTGCTTTGAATCACCTCACTACCAAAAAGAACCAATCCATCATACTTGATTATCACATAATCTTGCTATTACTATGTATGATGTTTTCTTGTGAACCTATATCCCTTAAGTTATTTTTTTTGTTTAAAGAAAAATGATGAAATTAGATGTCCTGAACATTAACTAGAGTTAGCTAGGCTAATACCTTAATAAAATTTTCTTACCGTTGTTCAGTCATTTTAATCATTGCTAATCTGAGTCTTCATAATTCCATTTAGGGTTTTCTTGGCAGAGTTATCGAAGTGATCTACCTTTTTCTTCTCTAACTCATTTTGTAGATGAGGAATTCGAAGCAAACAGATTTAAGTGATTACTCAGGGTCACACAGCTAGTAGGTGTCTGAAGCCATATTTGAATTCAGGAAGATAAGTTTTCCTGACTCCATATCCCTCTCTATATCACTGCATTAACTAGCTTCTTGGAATACAGGTTCATATTTGAATTTGGGGCCACAGCTAAGTAATCTATTTCTATTTTATATATCTATATATGTGCATATATAGATATAGATATATAAAATACATGCATACATATATAGCTCCTGGACTTCTGCCACATGAAAATTTTTCTTTAACCTCTATTAATAAATTTTAATTTTTTTATACTTTCATAATAGAAGAAATTAATAAGGACATATTTTAAGAAAATGTTATGGACTATTTTAAAAATACATACCATTCTATGTCCAGAATATCCTAACTAGTGAGGCAAAAACATTCAATATTCAATAACAATTCATTATACACACACATACATATAAATACATACATATACATATATATACAATCCACTTATCTCACAGGTAGCAAAGAGAATTAGAAAAGAAAAACCAGGATACTTTGCCTGTCCTCTAATAGTTTAGCCTCATTGAACAAATATATGTCCTGCTATATTCCCTTCTGAATAAGTCCTTTATGTTTCTGCCCCAAAACTTCTCTGAGATATATATATATGTATTATATATATGTAAATATTTTTAAGAAGTCTTCCAGTTTCAAACTTCTCTCACTCTAATTTCAAAGTGCCATGTTTTCAACATATTGGCAGAATATTTGAATGTAGCATTGGCTACAGACAAGTAGCAAAAATGTCAGCCATGCATAGTCTATGTTTAATGATGCATTTCAACCCAATTTTCATAAATGGCACAATGTTGTGCACAATTATTAGAGGTCATCAGGTTATGTTAATAACTATGGCCTGAAATTTCCTCTGCACTGCACACCATGGCATGAATTTGGAAAACAATTCATTCATCTGGAACCATATACTCCATCTAGAATAATCACAGTCATTAACATTCATCTGTTTTGGCAATCTACTTCAGCAGTGTATCTTAAAATTCAGGTCAAATATTTATGTGCCATGGAAAATACATGAATAAATTTAGCTTTTTGAGAAGGGTATAAAAAGATATGTGGATTTTCATGTCCTGTTCATAGTGCTTGAACTTAAGATATTAAACAGACTGCTGTATATTTTCATTGGCTTGTGAAAAATGTCAGTGTAGAGCACAATTGCACCCGTTCTAGAGTGTTGGCAAGGCTAAAGTTTTTGTTTGTTTTTGTGCTTTGAATTAGAGTTTCAGAGGATTCTATAAGGAGAATGGATAGGTCTTGGAGCCATTTCCCTGAGGAAATAGTGAGTAGAAGGTATAAACAGACAAAAAAAACTTTCTGAGACATCTAAAATGAAGCGAAGTTTCATTCTGTTACCATTTGAAAGTAATGGTTCTTTTGTAATAATGTCTCTAATGTGCTATCTATACACACCTCAACATAAATTTTCCGGAAATTCAAAGATGTCTCTTCAGCAGTTATATTTTGTAATGAACTTTGGTATGCATTTATCTCTATTCTTTTAGCATGAATAACTGCCAACTACTTTTAAAAAGTTATTGTAGTAGGGAAAGAAACTAATTAAACAGGTTCGTGATTGGGACATTACTCAGTCCTAATAATAGTCTGGTACTGAAAAAAATGAAATTCAGTTAAAAAAGCATTACACAAAATCCTCTCTCTACTTATTTCCCCAGAGCAAAAAAAAAATGACATTCAGAGGTGAAAATGTATCCTTCAAGTTGGCAAAAGTACAGTGAAGATAGCATAGACAATGTGATTCTAAGTGAGGGAGAAGAATAGTGTTTCTTAGGAAAATCATCTTTGACTCCAAGTTCAAAGGTGAATTTCCTAAAAAAACAAACAAACAAACAAAAACATTATTTCTTTCATATAGCAATACTACCTGTCAAGAGGGTATCATACATAGTCTGATATTTTAATTAGAAGGGTGCATTATAAAATACACTGAGTTGTCTTTTTTGTTGGTTCCAAATCTCTCATACTATAATTCTCTCTCTCTCTCTCTCTCTCTCTCTCTCTCTCTCTCTCTCTCTCTCTCTCTCTCACACACACACACACACACACACACACACAAATGGGAGCATGACTTCATTGCACTTCAACATCTGAAAATATATTCAAATACTACATCCTCTTTTGGTCTTATTTTAATGAGGAATTATCAAATCACACAAAAGCTATTCAAATTAGCTAAACACATTTTAGTTAGCAAACATAGAAGGCAATTGCCAAGGTTATTTTTTCCTTCTGCTACTTTCACCCTCTTATCTAAATGCATAAAGCTCTCAGCTTGAACAAGCATTTGAAACTACTCTTCAAATTATGCATATGCATTTGATGCAATTCCAATGAGGGACTCTAATATGAACAGCAAAATCTGGACACGAAGTTAAAACCAGTCAAAAAAATCTAAATCTTCTTCCTCCCACACCTCCACACACATACATCCCAGAGTTTTGTTCCTCTTTGTACATGACATTCAGTGTATTTGCACAAAGGCACATTAAACTACAAACCATTTTAGTCACGACAAGTTAATTGGATTTTTAATGTATTAGGAGGAGGCTTTGACTGTGCTATATTTTGCATAACATTACAGATGGAGGAAACAATATGAGTGATGGTTTTAATAGAAACCAGATTCTAGATACCTGTAGTCCTATCAAACTGAAATAGCATTAGGGAAGATGTAATAAACTCCCCTTGCTTGTAAAACTTCTCCATCAGCAATGAGAATAGAAATTCCATTTTAAGAGCATATCTTTACAATGCAAATGAAACAATGAAATAAACAGGATTATAGGTTGCTTAGAAATACTTTTCCTAAAAAAAATTCTAAAGAATGATGAATGACTTTCTAAATTATGTTATGGTAAGTTATGAAGATTTTATAATAATAAAATTTCTAAGCTACTTGGAAAAGCTCATCTGTTCCTATAAATCTGTTAAAAGCTCTTCTCCAGATTCATATTAGAAATACATCTGTCACAGTTACTCAGCTTAAAAACAAAAACAAAGACAAAAAAATTATATAAACAGTATACTTTAATCCAATGGAGGTAGATCTTTGGTTTTGGGTGGTCCTTTGCAGGGAAAAATGAGATTACTGTATGAGAACTTATACTCTCCAGGAAATGATTTGATTTACTCAATGAAATTCAATGTCTTTGTAGGATTGGTTTCTTTTCTTTAAAACATTGCTGAGAAGAACAAATAAACTTATTATATTGCTGTATATGTGAACATCAACGTCTGTCTTGAAGGGAAAAAATAATCATCTGTAACATAACAGAAATTGCTTTTGGAAAACAAATTAACTTTTTCCTTCAACATCATTAATAATTTTGTCTTTATTGATATTATTCCACAAAATTTCTGCTGTGATTTCTCTGTGTTTGTAGGGATGCAACTCCTGAATCTCGGGACTAAAACCAGTGGAATGTAAGCTTTTGCAGTGCCTGGCAATGTGATAAGTCTTCCAGGATATTCAAGGTAACTGAGCAGTGGCAGTATCATATAGACAAAATTTGCATAGGGTGAGAAGTCATGGATGGGATAGCATTTACATCATTGGTGGAAGCTCTGATGTTCAGATCCAGTAAAATATTGTGTTAAAATTAACAATACTATTCATTTCTTCAATTAATATTTTAATAGCATATTTATTAGAACATCTCTGAATGCCTTCAACTCATCATCTAACATGGTATTCTACTGAATTTTCAAAATATGTTTCAGAGGTCCTGTTCACAGGATACTTTTAGGGATTCTGTAAGGTCAAAATAATTTTCATAATAATAGTAAGAGGGAATATATTAAAATACTTCTCCCTTTTCCAACCACAGCTTTTTGTAAGGACAGATTTTTTTAAGCTTTTTATTTGCAACATATATGCAGGGGTTCTATTACAAATTTTTCCCTCCTTCTTCCCACTCCCTCCACTAGATGGTAGGAAGTCTAACACATGGTAATTATGTTAAAATACTTGACAAATCGAATATGTGTATACATATTTATACAGTTATCTTGCTGTACAAGAAAAATTGGATGTATAAGAAAAAAAATTCTGAGAAAGAAAACATAGTGCAAGCAAACATCAATAGAAAGCATGAAAATGCTATTTTGTAGTCCACTGTCAGATCCCACAGGCCTCTCCCTTGATGAATATGGCTTTCTTCATCACTGAACAACTAGAACTGGTTTGAAACATCTCATTGTTGAAGAGAACCATGTCCATCAGAACTGACCATCATATACTCTTCTTGTTGCCGTGTATAATGATCCCCTAGTTCTGCTCATTTCACTCAGCATCAGATTATGCAAGTCTCTCCAGGCCTCTCTGAAATCATCCTGCTGGTCATTTCTTCTTTTTTTATTAAAGCTTTTTATTTGCAAAATGTATGGGTAATTTTTCAACACTGACCCTTGCAAAGCTTTCCGTTACAAATTTTCCCCACCTAGACACCACTCCTCTCC